>JAUMHH010176462.1:0-15519 GCA_032359455.1 Chlamys rubida
TACGGAAATGACGACACGGTGTACATGCACATTTCGATCAAGATAATTGAGTCCGAGCTGTACTTTTTCCGGAAGTAAGTCACGAAAATGGACGCTGATGACGATGTGTGGAGCCACCTTAAGTGTAAATGATGTGACAGTGTGTATGTTGCAGCAATATCATGTGTTGTAAACGGGTTGGGAACTTCCTTGACTATCCAAGATTCCTTTGCATGTGGGAGATTTCTCTGTATGTTAATTGTGCTTGAACACAATTTGCTTTTCCTATTTATGTAATCGAAATTTAGGTTTCATTTTTTAGATTGAAAATTATAACTATATTCTTTGTCATAGATATTTTTTGTTTAAATTGTTTATTATCATCATTATTTGGCCTATTTTTACAATGTGTGAAGCCTAATAACTTTAAATACGTCAAAATCTGCTAAAACGTAAAAACACACAAATCACTATCCAACCAATTATTATTATTGTAACAAACATTTGATATGTAGTGTCGATTTTCAATCCTTAAACTAAAAAGTAAAATCAAAATATTTCATTTATCATACATGTGTAAAAGTAGTCCGAATTATTCTGACGTTTTATCGACTTTTTTTATATCGGTCTGTCGTCGATTACAGACCGATATAAAAAAAAAGTCGATAAAACGTCAGAATAATTTGGACTAGTGTAAAAGGAGATGGAAAAATGTAAAGGCCAGACATGGGTTCGGACCCGGAACTCTCTTAACTCTGGACGGACGCTCTACCAATTGAGCTACCTGCTCGCCGACGATTGACCCAGTCCAGTTCCATTACACAAGTATGATGATAATATACACTGAACAGCTGAAGGAAAATTAGAGTGAAATTACCCAGGTGAAGTGCATTCAACCAAACAGGCATCAGGCTAATAAGTGATAGTCTCGGAAAGTGCATTCTTTTTTACAAGTCAATGTTACTGATGAAATCCTTTGATGTCCCACATATTATTTTGTTATTTTCATTTTTCATGATAGATATACAGGTCTGTATTTTCACCGGTGGTTTCAAGTAAACAGTTGAATAACTTTTCAAATACAGACATGTTTGCCATTCTGTTAGTTTTATGAAGGGCATGGAATTTCTCTTCCGAATGGTGTAAATACACAAATTATAACAAATGCTCTCCATACCTACTTAAATGAAAATGGGCCAAACTTGCCACTGTCTCCGCAACATTTTGAAAGAAAATCCTACAGGCTGGCAGGGGTTTGGGGAGGGATGAGGAATCCTTAGGTACCCCTCCAAAATATATATATATAGAATGGTACTGTAACTCCATTGAATTATGCAAGGATTGGATTCTAACCAGTGGCGGACCCTGTGTCCAAAAATAATCTGGACCAAGGTTTTTGAAGATTTTCCTCTATTTCATATGGGATTTCCTTCTAATATCAACCATCCCTTGAACTATGATTTTCTATGGCTTCCCTTTGCCAGCAGTTTGAATATCTATATATGCCTAAGGGTGTTGCCCAAATAAGGAGTCCACTACTTATGCTCTAAACAATAGGGGATTAATCCTCCATTGTCTATATATTAGTAGGGTCTCCACCGGTCATGTCAGTGGTCATGGCCCACCGGACTGACTCTACCTAATCTTATTGTTCTAAGGTCATGATGTGGTGATCATGATCACCCTGTCATTTGGGTGAGGACTATACCATCTGTTGAGATTAGGTATATAGGTAAAGTGTTATTTCAAAGGTAGAGTCTATTTCATGATAGATATACAGGTCTGTATTTTCACCGGTGGTTTCAAGTACACATGGTCTGACACCAGGAGTGATTTATTATACCAATTAAAAAATATAAATTTCAAACATTTCAAAGACAATGAAGCATGCCCCTTATAGCATCACTTCATCAGGTGACTAATAACCAATGTTAGCATAAAAGCCTGGCATGTACATCCTTTTCATTAGGTGTTGCCATTGTACATATGTATGCATACTATTAAATTTCACAATAAAAGACAAACAGTTAAATCATAATTCATATTGATGACAAAATAAATAAACATTAAATTGCGAACATGATCGCCTAAACTACATACATGTTCTGAACTGAAGGGCCTGACACAAACATCTATATTTTTACCATTTTTCTTGCAGAATTTGTTAACAATCGGAGCGAGTGTTAACAAATTCTGCTCGGCCATCATAAAATATAAATACTCTACGTTATAAAATATAACCTGGAAAATTACCGCCAATTCAGAAAACTATTCTACGCCTCACTCGATCTGTTTGTCAATGGAAATCATGTCTGATACATTTTTGCTTTCTACGCTCGGCCATGCTTGAAAAAGTTTAGTATTACATCTTCAGAAGAAAAAAATTCACCTCGCTCCGCTCTGCGGTGAAGGAAAATTGACCCAATTTCAGCAAAAAACGAAGTTCTATATATATATTTAGTGGCAGAAATTAGTATACATGAAAAACCGACATGATAATAGTAATTTATTAGTTTTAGATAAGTGTCTTTTTCTAAGTTTAAAATTTTGGGCAACACCCAAAATTAATTCCTGGGTCCCCCCTGAACAATCTGCATAAAATGTTAAGAAATGATACAAACATTGATTGTGTATAAAGTATAACTGTGATACAAAAACACACAAGCTCAAAAGTTATGGTATCTAAAATCAATGCTTAGGGAGCCGTGTATATCAAAGTTTGCTTAGGGAGCCATGTATACCTACTTTATGTTTTTTGTGTAAAAATCTGACGACAAAGGCAAAACAAAAAAGTTACAGAGAATAACGTGCATGTCATTCCAATTACGCAATGCGTATGTTATTAAATGACACATTTGTATCGAAACAAATATTTTGTATTCAACAATGTAGATCGATGGAGGAATCGATTCGCTGGTTACGAGGTGTACCTTTCGAATTCCACCCAGAGACGAAGAGAAGACCAATGTTTCAAGGACCAATCAGTGAACGTGAGCCAAATTCAAAGTTTTGTAAGCCTCAATGAGTGTCACGGAACTGCACAATATGTGATTATATACAACCACCGGGAAAAGACTAAGAGACGTAAATGGTTTGACGATAACGCGCTCCTAGAACTGTGTGAAGTGAAGGTGTATGGTAAGTATGTACCGGGTACCATACGAAACTAAACGCTACCGGAAAGGTTAAGAAATAAGTAATTGTTGTATTTTTCTGTTCCTTAACCACGAACATCATAACAAGGCAAACATTTTATATTTATGAGGTTATCACTTCAAGTATTTTCATAATGTGTCAT
Organism: Chlamys rubida; assembly: GCA_032359455.1. Classification (NCBI taxonomy): domain Eukaryota; kingdom Metazoa; phylum Mollusca; class Bivalvia; order Pectinida; family Pectinidae; genus Chlamys; species Chlamys rubida. Next base: position 3,278 of record JAUMHH010176462.1, read on the forward strand.
TTTTTTATCCGACAGGCACGTATGGAAATGGAAATTGTGACCACAAATGTTCCTCGAAATGTCCCGGCAGTTTCTCTCATCCAAATTCAGGAATTTGTCTGTGTATGTTATGGAATCTTTCATAGTTATTTTGCAATATTCTCCCTTATTATCTTTACAATATTCGGTAGACAATGTTTGATCATAATAGATATAACCTCCTTCTTCAAATTGTAATTTAAAATCTTATTTCTAAAAATAAATTTGACATTCGTGTATTTCAAAATCCAACTTTGCTAATTAAAAAGATTGTTTTCCAAAACAATGGTAGAGATACATTTTAATGTTATTTTACGATATGGCAGGGTCATGTGCTGGTCCTTGTGATGATTCCGGATGTTGTAAGAGTAAGTGTAATTATTTATTTTAGGGGTTTAAATAGCTTTGGTATTTTCATCTGATAATAGTTTCTATTCAATAAAAATTAGGAAATGGATGACGGCGATATTAATTTGTCATTCATACATTTTATATCCTAACCTGAAGAAAAATCCTATTGTTGCTGTTGTCTTAAATTTGAAAATGGTACTAACAAGTTGCTAACATTTTATACGTACCTTGGATACCCGTATAATAAGTTTGAAATATATATTTTGATGTATACAACGGTGGCAACAGGATTTAATCATTGATCAGGTTATTCGGTGTCAATCATTTCCCACTTTAAACATTGTAATGTAGTCATCAGCGAACATATCCTGGTATTGTAGTTACTGTATAAAGTTCTCTTTTCGGATTTTGTTTTTGAGCCTTAAACTTTGGTATTTGTACATAGTATATTTACATTGTGATGTTTTTACAGGGTGTAATGACGTTGAGGTGTATTTGGTTGTAGTATACTAAGAAGGTGGTATTATTTTATCATTGTGTACTGACACTTTGGTATTTTGCTTCTAGTATACTAAGTGAGTGGTATTATTTTATCATTGTGTACTGACGCATTGGTATTTTTGTTCTGGTATACTAAGAAGGTGGTATTATTTTAACATTGTGAACTGACGCTTTGGTATTTTGTTTGTAGTATACTAAGTGAGTGGTATTATTTTAACATTGTGTACTGACGCATTGGTATTTTGGTTCAAGTAGATTAAGAATGTGGTATTATGTTTTCATTGTGTACTGACGCTTTGGTATTTTAGTTCTAGTGTACCAAGTGAGTGGTATTAGTTTAATATTGTGAACTGACGCTTTGGTATTTTGTTTGTAGTATACTAAGAAGGTGGTATTATTTTCTCATTGTTTACTGACGCTTTGGTATTTTGGTTCTAGTATACCAAGTGAGTGGTATTAGTTTAATATTGTGTACTGACGCTTTGGTATTTTGTTGCTAGTATACCAAGTGAGTGGTATTAATTAAATATTGTGACCTGACGCTTTGGTATTTTGTTTGTAGTATACTAAGAAGGTGGTATTATTTTATCATTGTGTACTGACGCTTTGGTATTTTGGTTCCAGTATACTTAGAAGGTGGTATTATTTTATCATTGTGTACTGACGCTTTGGTATTTTGGCTCTAGTATACTAAGAAGGTGGCATTATTTTATCATTGTGTACTGACGCTTTGGTATTTTGGTTCTAGTATGCTAAGAAGGTGGTATAATTTTTTCATTGTGTACTGACGCTTTGGTATGTTGGTTCTAGTATACTAAGAAGGTGGTATTATTTTAACATTGTGTACTGACGCTTTGGTATTTTGGTTCTATTATACTAAGAAGGTGGTATTATTTTATCATTGTTTACTGACGCTTTGGTATTTTAGTTATAGTATACTAAGAAGGTGGTATTATTTTATCATTGTGTACTGACGCTTTGGTATTTTGGATCTAGCATACTAAGAAGGTGGTATTATTTTATCATTGTGTACTGACGCTTTGGTATTTTGGTTCTAGTATACTAAGAAGGTGGTATTATTTTAACATTGTGTACTGACGCTTTGGTATTTTTGGTTCCAGTATACTAAGAAGGTGGTATTATTTTATCATTGTTTACTGACGCTTTGGTATTTTGGTTCTAGTATACTAAGAAGGTGGTATTATTTTATCATTGTGTACTGACGCTGAGATTGTTTTTCCTTTGTATACATTTCTTTTTGTAAATCGTGCCTAGATTGAGACTTTGGCTGTTGTTTGTAGATTGTGCTAAGAGCCTCCATCCACTGACAGATCAGTCAGGGATGAACATGTAGATAAGAATAGGTGGGGGAATTTCTAGAGTTAGACAGTTATGACTGAAAAACAACATATTTCAGCTTTTGTAGTGGTATGAAAAAGTTCCTTTTAATCGCTGCACGTGCCTCGTTACTTATGAACAATAGGTGGTACCTCCTCATGAATAATTAATCTACATTAATTTTTAAAAAGGAAATGTAATAGATGTTTATGGAGATCTTACAAAAGGGGCTTACTCGGGCATGGACTCTGACTGTCGCGGCCACAATGTGAAGTAAATGAAAACCCGCAATTTGTTTTAAGCGTGGTGTGTTACAACGTTCAGTTCACAACAGATATTGTTATTTTACACAATATAAATTTTTGTTCGTCAATTAACCTTATAAGTAGCTGTTACAATGTAACAAAAGACTAAACAGTGTTTCTAAATGTTATCCTCCCCCACAGATGAGCACGACACAGTCAAAATGACCAGGGAACCTATTACTACCCCAGTGCTCGCCGCTGTGGTTGGACTCTTAGCAAGTCTGCTGGTGGTTTCTGTAATCATAATTATCAAGTTAGTAAACATTGATTTTTATCAAGATCCATGATTTGTAAAGCATTATGGTTCATTATTGTCTTTTGATTGGATTTGAATAAATGGATCCTTGTGTTATTGTCAACAAATGCGTTTCAACTTTATTAATTGAAAGAAGAATAAAAAACATACATATCTTAAACAATTGCTGTTTTGAAAGGTTTTTTTTCTCTCTTCAAATTAGAATGAGAATAAAACGAACAGCGCCCTCCGGAGAAGAAAACCATCAAGGTATATATTTGGAACTGAATACATTCACAACTTATGTATGTATACAAATATAACTCCATTTCTTCTGTAAATACAAATTATGTAGTAGATAATTTGTTGATTAGAGCTAACAGAGATGATTTTACCTATTGGTGTCCTCAGCTAATATAAATATTTTATAATTATTATGTATAAGGAAACGTTATCAATCACTATATAGTGTTATGTTAGAAATAATATTCACTACCACATACAACTGTCATACTATTTAATGGTGTCAAACCTTTACTATTGTGTTTCATTGTTTTACAGACGATACGTATGACGACCTCAACACAGTGGAATTACAGCCACAGAACACCTATGATGATTTGAGGAATGTCCGTAACAGTTAGGGAAGCAAGTAGCACGACCTCAACACAGTGGAATTACAGCCACAGAACACCTATGATGATTTGAGGAATGTCAAGTAGCACTGCTTGTTTAATATTCTACAGTGACTTCTATGATATTGCTTGTTTAATAGTCAACACACAGACTGATGGGACTTGTATGCTATTGCTTGTTTAAAGAGTCTACACACTGACTAACATGGCTTGTATGATATTGCTTTGTTAATAGTCTACAGTGACTTGTATTATAATGCCTGTTTAATAGTCTTCACACAGACTGACTTGATTTGTGTGATATTGCTTGTTTGAAAGTCTTACACACAGACTTATGACTTGTGTGATATGGCATGTTTAATAGTCTTAACACAGACGAATGGCTTGTATGATATTACCTGTTTAATATTCGAGGAGTGTACAGCGAATTGTATTATTTTCCTTGTTTAATAGTATAAAGCAAATTGTATGATATTGCGTGTTTAATAGTTTTACCACAGACTTATGACTTGTATGATATTGGTTGTTTAATAGTCAACACAGAGACTGAAGTGACTTATATGAAAGTGCTTGTTTAATAGTTTACACACTGACTAACGTGACTTGTATGCTATTGCTTGTTTAATAGTTTACACGCAGACTGACGTGATTTGTATGCTATTGCTTGTTTAATAGTCTACACTCAGCCTAACGTGATTTGTATGGTATTGCTGCTTGTTAATAGTTTACACACAGATTGACGTGACTTGTATGATTTTGCTTGTTTAATAGTCTACATTCAGACTGACTTGTTATGTTGATGATTGCCTGTTTTAACAATATTTCCAATGTGTGTTTTTGTACAGTTTGTATATAAGTTGAGTATAAACATCACTTCATTTTAGGTCAGAATTTGTCACGAAAAAGAGCCCCTTGATAGTAAATCTGCCTTTAAGCGCCACATGTAGTTTTTTGTCATTATCATTATAAACTTTAGATTTTTAAAAAAAATGACATTTTCTCGCTTTGTTGCGGTAAAGTGAAAACTGAAATTAACCCTAAGCAAAACTGAGCCTATTCATCCACACTATTTGATATATCCTGTGGAATGTAAATTTATTTTATAAAAGACTCATTAAATTGGTTTTCTACATTTGGGAATCATTGAAAACCGTCTCGATATTATATTAGCGACTATTAAAACATATCCATGTACACATTAATACAAGATGTTGAAACATAAATACAGATATTAATTTTATTACACAACCACAGCTGCGTAAGCAGGTATAGAATAGGACTATGTATCCACAATACAGAGATCGGGAAATATAACTTTAGTACTGTATCATTTACAATGTTTTTACTTTCCTTTAGCATCATAAGTCTTCAAAAAGGTTTTCGACAACAATCGAACGTAGATCAAAATGAACTGGTTTACACAATTATTGTTCGGTGCATTTGAAGCACATTCGTTGATTGCTTGAGTGTATTTGTAGGAATGACATGTACAAGAAATAAAATGCAAAAGAATATATTGTATATATTTTACATTTACTTCCTTACACTCTAACTCGTTGTTATTGGAAATCTTATGTTCTGTATGCTACATTATTTTCTTTGGGACCACTTATCCTCATTTAACATATTCCATTATATTATATTTTGCTATAGATCTTTTGATGTAACATTCAATACGCAAACCGACAATATTTTTCTAATAATTGTTTGTCAATGTAATATAATTTTGAGATGAAGTATTTATAGTGCATGCATTTGGATATAAAATATATATCTTATTAATAAAGTATTTTAATATAATGTCTCTGTATTGGACTTGTATCGTTTTGTTGTTTCCTTTAATTCTACATTCACAAAAAGATTATGTTTATTGTTTCTACATGTCAGTTGTTATAGAAAAAACAAAGTAGGGAACCTTATTTTGATTATGTGTAATTCTTTGTACTTCGTTTTTGGTATAAGTCTGTAATTGGAAACATCTTATTCTGCATCTATAGTAGATATGTTTATTTATTTATTTATTTATTTTCCGTTATATGTCATCCACTAATATTCCAAGATCTCCAGACAATTAAATATCATCTTTGTTGCTTATTTTTGTTTTTCACTAGTAAAATATACATACTATGGTGGTGCGATTATAAGTTGCCTGCTATGTTTGATATTCCGAGTGGATAAAATTGCTCCACTAGTCGAAATACTAAAAAGTGAAACTTAAATATCTCAGATAGTATGTGTACTTTAGTGTTACTTCAATGGAGTATTGTAGAATGTTCAAAGCTCAACATATTCAAGTCGTTCATAATTAAAAGCTGGTTCAGCTTTCCTGGATTTAGGTGTCGCGTTTCCGTGCTGTATCACTTCAAGACGATTCCTTATCATCGCTATTTCCGTCAAAATTTTGGACGTTCTGGCACCAGAAGCTGAAAGTTTTATTAGCGGATCTTTATCAAAAACAGGATCTTCCATGTCAACCTAACAAACTTCTCGTTTTAAATAAGTTTATGTCAACTTGCCAACTAGGTCCCGTAGCGTAGGCGATTTATTAAGTGTTGTCACTGTAGGGTTTATGATTTAAACATATTTCATTGCCTTAAAACAGCAACGGAATTGGGCACAAGTTATATATAACTTATACAAGTCCTTTTCGTTATAGATTACAAAAATAATGTCAATACAGAGCATACAACGTGGGGTAGGGGATGGGGGATGTGATAGTAGAGAGTTCAAATTTGGTTAGAAATTAATGACTCAGTCCATGTAAACGGAACTAGTGATACACTTTTCATTATTCCCAACTTGTTTTGAGTGGCAACAATCTTTTCACTAAACACTGGTTAGCGCTGACTAACCTTTGAGCAACCGGAGCAAGAGTGTTACCAACTAGTGAGTAAACAAAAACGTTCACCAAATCCTAGCAGGTTTATCCGACAAATGACAATAAGTAAACCTAAAGTGGTTGTGGGAGAAACTCATCTGTACTGTTAACTATACACTATCTTTATCTTATCATGTTGTTCTATTAAATACCCTGATGTAATAGTATATACATGTGTTCATCTCTACATATATTTAACATTGTTGTAACGTTAACAATTTCTTCAAACGACCTCTTCTTCTTAACCACTGATTGGAATTTAACTAAATATGACTGGAAGCATCCCTAGATGGTGGGGATTCAAAATTGTACAAATATGGTGGGGCTGACCCCCCAGGAGGCTGAGGGGCAGGGCCAAAAGGGGCAATTTGGCCATATTGCGATAAACGACTTCTTCTGTAGAACTATGCACTGGATATCAATCATATTTGGTTTGAAGCATTCATACGAGGTGGTGATTCACAATTGTACAAATGGTTGGACTGGCTGAGGGGCATGGCAAAAATGGGTAATTTGGCTATTTTTCTTTAAGCGACCTACTCTGGAACTCAGCGATGGATATCAACTATATTTTGTTGGAATCATCCCTTCATGGTGGGGAAAACATAATTTTTACACTACACATTGAATAGAAAGTACCGTTCTTATTAGACAATACTAAAAGTGATATCTTTACATGTGAAAGATATGACATTTTGTATATTTTGTCATAAAAATAACTACTGTCCAGCTTAATTATTTGAGTTCACAAATGAATCCTATAACCATATACACAATTGCTGAGTGTAAAGAGACGAAATCACTTATGCTTCCATGATGGCCCAGGGGTCTGCCCACCCTTGTAGACTTAACCCCTGGGTCATAACTTTGAAACAATTGAGATCCGCCCCCCGAAACTATAAATACAAATGCTGAGCATAAAGAGACAAATGCATGATATTATAATTGACCCTGTGGTCTTGTCAAACTCCTAGGGACCTGGTTGCTTAGCTACATCTTGGAAACAGTTGATATCCCCTTCCCATAACCATACATAAACTTGCAGGGCATGATCAATTCAGATATGCTACAAGGATTGGCCTTCGGGTCTGGCCCATCCCCTTTGATCGTATCTGGAGAATATTTTGCCACGATTCCTTAAAGATCCAGGAGTGCAATACAGGTCCTCTGGACATCTTCTACTAATATTATGTAAATTCTGCTTCAATAATTTACATGCGAATAGTAGTCCCCGGGAAAAGGTACGGAAAGTCCGGCTTCCGAAATTAAGTGTGCACAATCCTACGCACACGTTATCAACATTAGTATCTGTTCACAATTGTGTTTAGTGCTAATGTGTTTGTTAGGAGCTCTAAATCTATTTTTCTAAAGTCACGTTGTTCCATTCTGAATGGCTAGGACTACGTATATTCTCCATACGGTGCTCTGTGTCTTCCTAAACCTTTCACATGTTGTGGAAATGTCAGGTAAGTTAAGAATGTATTCACAGTTTTTTTTGTAAAAACATTTTCAGAGAGAGGATTTCACTTACACGTACATGTACATACTCATCTCATTAAACTACTCTCGCCTGTTTAAGAAAAGGGCAACTGTTCTCCTTCTTCGTATGTTTCAATACATTGTGTGAAATTTGCGTTTGTCTTTTGTTTGACAAGACAGCGGTCTACAGAGTTCTGAGTATCACGTTGTCCGCAAGAAACTTCGATTACTGCTGAGGTATATAAAGGGGAAATGTCCTGGTCTCCCACCCAAAGTCTACGACATATCGTTCATAAGTATGGTAGAATATCGGTATATGGTAGTCAACGGGGAAAACAGTGTTTTTTCTATTTATTATATTCTTACACTACGCATTGAAGAGAAAATACTGTTCTGATTAGACAATACTAAAAGTGATATATTTACATGTGAAAGATATTACACTTTGTATATTTTGTCATTAAAATCAACTACTGTCCAGCTTAATTATTTGAGTTCACAATAATAGTATGTAAATTCTGCTTTACACAATAATTAACATGCGAATAGTCGGCCCGGGAAAAGGTACGGGAAGTTCAGCTTCCGAAGTTCAGTGTGCACAATTGTACGTCGCGTTATCTACATCAGTATCTGTTAACATTTTGTGTAGTGCTCATGTATTTGTTAGGAGCTCTAAAATCTAACGTCCAACGTCACGATTACAAGGTCATTAACAAAACTGTAAAACCAGCGGTTAAGCCAGACTAACTCTACAATTCTGAATGGCTAGGACAACGTATGCTCTCCGTACGGTATTCTGTGTCCTCCTCAGCCTTCCACGGGTTGTGGAAATGTCAGGTAAGTTTAGAATTCTTTCACATTTCGTTTTTATCAAGATTGACAGGTTTCAGAGAGAGGATTTCACTTTGTACATGTACATACCCATCTCATTTAACTACTCTCGCCTATTTAAGAAAAGGAAAAATGTCCTCCTTCTCCGTATGTATCAAAACATTGTGTGAAATTTGCGTTTGTCATTTGTTTTACAAGACAACGGACTACAGAGTTCAGAGAATCAGGTTGTCTGCAATAATTTCGATTAATGCTGAGGTATATAAAGAGGATAGTTCATGGTCTCCTACCCATAGTCTACCACATATTCTTCATGAGTATGGTAGAATATCGGTATATTCTGTCATACGAACGAAATAAAATATGGTATTCAACGGGGGAATTTTCTTATTTCTTTTTTCTCTCTACGCATTGAAGAGAAAGAACCGTTCTGATTAGACAAAACTAAAAGTGATATCTTTACATGTGAAAGATATGACATTTTGTATATTTTGTCATCAAAATAACTACTGTCCAGCTTAATTATTTGAGTTCACAAATTAATGAAGAAGAAAATTTCACACATAATGAAGAAGAAAATAAACTCAATGCCCAATTTTCGAAAATGAGGTTGCAATACAACCGTTTTTCACTTAATCACATTAAACTAAACCACATTTGATTGTAATGTACTAGGATACTTTTGTACTGAATCTGTGGAATTTGACACATATATTAAAGAAGTTAGAAATGTGGCCAATTTCCACACGTATCAATACAAATCACCTGTGAAGGAGTTAAGTCCTCTCTTTATTTCCCCATTTGGAAAGTTCAGGGAATTATACAACCTAATGTCTGTCATAGCAAAATGGTGGACAACACCTGTGCGATTGCCAACTTTCCTTCAACTCGCGTAAATCACGTGACCCTGTCAAAAAGTCAGGTGTCCATCGATGAAAGGATTTTTATCTTATGTGATATGATGCTTTCCTGTACGAAGATAAATTAATGATCTATAAAAGAAAGGGGGTCTCCCTGACAATCGAATAGATATAAAAGATTAAGGGATGTTAGGTTACTTGAAAGGATGCACCCGTGGGCAACCGCGATTGCTAGTGAAATGCTGGAGGAAAGAAAGATGACCTCCCTTGGGGTTAAATATTTTGTTAGATGTGGGAAATACAGGTACAGTTATATACGACTGGACGTTTTAAATTCTTTAATATTCCTTGGCCAAGTGATTTTAATGGTTTAGATATAACAGTTTGGTGAAATGTAGACATACATCTTTAAATGACTACTAAATATTGTAATTAAAGTTGTCGGCAGAGAAGCGTGTACCAACGTGATATCTGTCTGCAAACACTTTTATGTTTCCTGCATGTAAAAAGAAATAACACTTTTTAATAGCAAAGGAAACCATACTTTGTACTATTTTGTTACTAGTTAATCATGCTTTTGCATTATAATCTCTCCGAATACCGATTAATGTTAAGGGTAAGGGTTTACCTTTATTGTACGCTACCAAACCATCATCAAATCGTCTCACTACTATTCTTAATACTTATTAATGATGGTTACAGTCGTGACACCGTATAATCCAGAGGTGGAATATAGAGAATATGGGTTTGGAAGAAACTCATCTGTCCCAGCTGGCTGTTGGCAACATGACAAACATGACGGCTTGTTACTACAAAGTTGTATAAGAAATGTGACGTACATCGTATGCTTTAAGTTTTTCATACTTTGTCTGCGGTTTACACAGTATGATTTACATTTTTCCTCCTTAAACTGCGGTTTAATTAGACCGTATGATTTATATTTTCCCTACTTTGTCCGCGGTTTACATCATATGATTTGAAGTTTTCTCTACTTTGTCCGCGGTTTACTCCGTATGATTAACGTTTTTCCTACTTTGTCTGCGTTTTACACCGTATGATTTACGTTTTTCCTCCTTAAACCGCGGTTTAATTACACCGTATGATTTACGATTTTTCTACTTTGTCAGCGGTTTGAACCATATACTTTATCTCTACTTTTTCCGCGGTTTTACAACCTATGCTTTATGTTTTTCCTCCTTGGTCAGTGTTTTACACCGTATGTTTTACGTTTTCTCTACTTTGTCCGCGGTCTACACAGTATGCTTTATGTTTTTCCCTTTGTGTTTGGCCTTTTATCGTCATTTTTTAAACTTCAAACGTCCGTATGATGCACAAAAAACTAGCGTTCGTTTGTGGGAAGGATCCTTGTGTAACTTCAGTGATGTTACTTGTCTTGTCAAGGTTGATTGATGTTTGTATGAGTATTAATAAATATTTAATTATCATCAAACATTCGTTTCAGAACTTGTTTCTCTAAACAGACCAACAGCCCAAAGTAGTACTTACTTGGACTACGTATCACAGAATGCAGTCGATGGGAATATAAATCAAGAACTGGGGCGAAATTCATGTGTGCATCAGTCTCATAAACAACCTGAGGTGTGGTGGAGGGTAAACCTACTGAGTCCAGTCAACATAGAAAAGGTCGAAATATATTACAGAGAAGAAACTGAATGGGGTAGGACAACTTATCATTATAAAGGTCTTCAAAAGTTAATGATTCACTTTTCTCGGGTTTATCAAATTATGATCAATTTAGACAGAAAGACATAAAAAACGTTGAATCTGAAAAATGCGTCAATAAACTAGATACATATGTTTTGAGGTCATTTCATACAAGTTTATAAAATGTCATTTCGATGAAAATCATATCCAAAATCAAAGAAAAAATATGTACTTTTATGAATTATGCTTTTTCTTTTTCTTTTTCTTTTTCCTTTTTTGACAATTGGTTATTCACTTTAAAATGGTATTATGTCTCCGTCTGTAATAGTAGATGTTGATTTTCGCTCTGCATGACTGAATTCCTACTGATATTTCATCTTGCAAATAATGAAAACTGGCACAAAACAAAATTATATTTTTCTTTCCATCCGATGAAAATCAAGTAAGTATATAGTCATCAGGACATTTATATCAGTAGATAAGTCAGCTTCAATGGTAAAATAAAGTAGATATTTTATTGTAAAAATAAGTGGTAAAGGTAACTCTTATTGCTTTAACTTTTCTGTATCACAATCATAAATTTTACCAAAAACCAAGTATTATTATATCAAATTCGTGTCTTTGTCTGATCACAGAGAAAACAAAGAAAACAAAAACAAAAAATAGCACATGAACATAAACTTTTCTCTGTGTTTTAAATTTTCTCATATTTCCCCCCTTTAAAATTGAGTGTCGCTCGTTGAGCATATCTACAGCTCAACACGAAAATTCTAGCTGCCTATGTAGTGACTAAATAAAGGTGGTGAACGGGTTGGTGATATCTTACATCAGCATTTCTGTATCTAAATTATTTCCTTTTAACAAAATTATCATGACATAATCGCTTGGACTAGATAATAAATTAGTGCATGATAATTTATCTGACCAAGGCGACAGGACACCTACCGAACTAATTATCGAAACGTCAGAAACAAACACTAACTGGTTGTGATGCATAACCTTTTATACGATTCATACTTAACATTCAGTGGCGGACGCAGGGGTGTTGCCCTAGTTGCCCGGGCAACACCCTTTTTTCTGTGTCCAAAAATAATCTGGACCAAGGTTTTTGAAGATTTTCCTCTATTTCATATGGGATTTCCTTCT
>JAUMHH010176473.1:0-15519 GCA_032359455.1 Chlamys rubida
TCTGAGTTATGTGATAAAAAGTATCTTAAATTTGTTTTCATTTCATATGAGCTTTTATGAAACTCGTCTCGAAGTTTAAAATGTTTGCTCGCCAAGGCTCGCAAAAATAAAAATTCCTAAGACTCGTTTCATAAAATCTAATATGAAATGAAAACTCATTTAAGTTCCTATCTTTTTAAATGTTAATATGGATAATTTGGCTTTCATATCAATTCTATTTTAGGACACCTGTCCTGTTGATCTCGGTATTTTTTTCTGATACTTACACAGTAATCTCCCTTTAATTTCGTTTTGGATATAACTGTAGCAAAGCTGGGCCAGAACACTTCCGTTGACCAGAAAACTCTGTCTGTTTCATTGTAGAGCGATAGTATCGATCTAAACAATCTGAAGTCCATGGTTCGAATCCCGGTCTAGTGTTTACACTCAGAATACTGTCGGCGATTATATTTTGTTTATTTCTTCTTTATTATTTTTTTCATAACGCCCGCAAAGTATAGTTTTCTTTTCAGATATGATTTATGAAAGCTATAAACATGTCGGAAAAAACAACAGTTATTTATTTACCAGTGGTACGAGGATCCTTAAAATTTTTATGCAAACATTTGTCCAAAATACTAGTTTATATATATTATTTATATTGATATTTTTCCATCATATAGAGTTATTGATGTGATAGGTACTGTTATTCAAAGAATGGTCAGCTTAACGACAATAAATGCAAATTTTTAAACCAGTATTTGTATTTTTTAAATATTGAAATTCAAACTACAATTGTATTCATAGGGATTTAAAATAATCGTTGTTTTGATACAGTAAATATTTGTAAATTTTTACACAGTTCTCAAAAATAACCTTTTGAAAATAGATGAAAACGACGCGTTAAGTTAAGCAGGCTTTGATTTGTTTGGGTGTTCATCGGGTATTTCCATTGTATTACATTTTTCTAAATTCCTATTGTTGTTTTTTTTAAGTCACGAATGAGTTATTGAGAGTTATATATAGAATGGCACAACATAATGCTACTTACTTGTTGGTGCTGGTAGAGCGGCTGATGTACTTGGAAGCTCTGCAAAATCACAATAAAAACACATTTACATGTGACAGAACTGATGTCTCTTCTAACTAAAGTATAACAATCATGTCCCAAAAAGCGAATAACTCGTCACTGAAGCACAGAGCATGTGATTTGCTACCAGTGTAGCTAAGTACATGTAAGAACCAGACAATAACCTTGGATTTATAAGTATCTTAACCCAATCTCAATAAATGGGGGTCAAAAAGAATCCCTCCTCTCGATTCTTTTTGACCCCCATTTATTGAGATTGGGTTAAGATACTTAAAAATACAAATGGGTAAGGTTATTGTATGGTTCTTACATGTACTTGGGCACAAAAAAGGAAGAATCTTCGCCATAATTAAGCCAATATATAACAAGATCACAGTGACCTACTTAGCAACTATGTGCTACTTTGTTCAGCCATTTTTATTATTTGCAGCTTTAGTGTTACAAAATACATCAATATTATGAAGAAACTTTCAAAAAATGACATGTAGTTTTGTCAAAAGGAGACCATTTGTGATTTTGGTCCCCACTTTACCCCCTCATATCTCGGAATGGTCTCCAATCTGACCTTAATTTCATGTCATATCATGAAGGCTTAACCCCAAGGTATGTATATACAAAACAAATAACTAATCGGTGATAGCCACCAGAAGGCCCAAATTGGCACCCCTCCTTTTTTATCTTTGTTCAACGATTGATCCCCGGTAGGGCATATTTCTTATAACGTCGTTTTGATCTTGCCACTTATATATAGATAATGACCTTTCGGCTACTTGTCACAAAGATGGATTGATATTTTATAGAGGATGGAGCATGACACCGATATATAGGATATCACTGCATCAAAAAGTGTGGGAAGTGGTAGCATAAAATACAAAGTTCTGAATAATTATGTAGCGATATATATGTGTATACAATTTATGTAGCTATGAGTATATACTACACACATGTACAATGAAAACAACTTACCATTGCAGATTTTAGTTGCAAGGGGTCCAGCGATGCTACCGAGAGCACCATAGTTTTGTGCCTGCATGAAGTAACGAGAGTCTGGATCACTGGCGACGGCTTGTAACTCATCCGTGTCGACGCCACTGCCGACGCCGACCGAGTACATGATGATGTTATTATCCTTCGCCGACTGAGCTTCGATCTTAGTGATCTGCTTGGACGACGACGGGCTATTAGTCACCAAAACAGCTATATGGGGCACGTTATTTCGAGCCCCATGGACTGGGTTGAATGATGTTTGGGTGACATAGCGAATAGCATCCGCCGTATGAGTCCGTCCTCCCCTGAACGGGATGTGTAAAATTTCATTCCTGGTCGGGTTCGACTTCAGGAAGAACTGGTTATACACCCCAGAACTATACGTCACAATACTGACGCGAGTTTTACCAGGAGAGGTGTCCATTTGTGACACTGTGCTGGCTATAAAATCCAACTCCTTGTCGAAATTGTCTTTTCCGACAATGTCGGAGGAATCAAGCACAAAGGTGACATCAGCTTGAGTTTCACATCCTGGAAGTAAAGTAAAAACTAGATATACAACAGCGTCAAAACAGAGACAGAGACAATAAGAACCCATAGGCAAAAATAGAAACAGAGGAAACATCAAAAATGGAAGAAAATACGTACGCCATGCATCCCTTAGAAAACAGTGGGATGAAACCACCTAAATCGGAGGGTACGCGCTACCATGCGTCAAACTCTGTACCAGTCATGAACAATTTAGAAATGAAAAGAGAATAAAATCAGGAACGAAAATCTTGGTTTGATAACCATTGCAATGTCTTCGGACATTATCTGTGGAATGAAAATATATGATATCGCACATTCTGGTGGTTTTTTTTGTACAAAACTGTATAAAGGGTAAACTTTCGCCTTTTTTGTCCACCGTGATGAGGGCAACTTATCATTACAGCGAACAATAGCAAACAACATAATATGCATTGTAGTTAAATGTGAAGGGCGAACTAACGATGGGTGAATATAGATTATTCTGGCGAAGGGCGAAAGTTTGACCGAGGGAATATTTCCCGGTATACAGTACCTAGGTATCTAATGTACATTTTGTATATGGATATATCCAACGTACTAATATGATTGGATGTGATACAATATTTATGAAAAAATACACCAAGTGCAATGTAAAACACATTGTTATAACATAATGCTATTCTATATGTTATATAGTCCTTGTTGCCTATACTAGAATGTATTTTAAAAATAGAAGAGTTGAAGGAAGCAAGGGATAATTTAAGCTTTTAAGATTGCAAATATTGCCACGAGAGAGAAAATTTGATCTATATTTAAAAGGTATTTTCAGAATTATTAAAACTAAAAACAAAAATTGAACGCTCTTTGACTCGAAAACGGAACGCTCAGGTACTCAATGGACCCTAGCCTAACTGATAATCCATGATAACAACAACATTTTTGCAAGAAAATTTACAATATTCTTGGAATGAATATAACGTTTGGTATGAAGGTGTATACAAATCCTTATGGGAATTTACCAAATGAACGACATTACGAACTCTCAATCAGAGAACTTACTACAGATAATTTATAGAAAATGAAAAATAGTTTCAGATTTAATTTTGGTCCATAATGTGAAGCTGTATTTAGAAGAACCATCGACAGCTTTTCATGCTTATTATACTGATAACTTGATTAACGCAAAAGTTTAATTTGTCTGGTTGTGGATGTATATATAGACTATTCAGTTAAAGGCAAGGTAAAATATAAAAAAAACAACTTGAATTTAAAAGCAATTTCACTCTATACTTCACAATTTAGACATGTACCGTAAAATAATTTGCACGTTTGAATTGCGTTTTCATGCACCACAAGTGTGTCATTATAACGTATTTAATGGAAACGGGGTCGGGAAGTTGAGTGGAGGGTAGAGGGGTGGGGGTGTGGTGATTATGATATTTAATAAACCTATTACTACAGACCTTTGTATCAATAACAACACTATAATTCTTAAAAATAAAAACACAAAATCTTGCACAATAAAGCGTGATATCTGTTAAAATTGACAGCAATACAATGACCATGCAACAGTGAACTTAATTATAGAAATCACCAATCAGCTTTTGATCTGTAAATGTACACAAAGAACTATTTAATGGGAGTTTCGAATTTTTAATTGTAAATATGGTTTCTATATTTATTATTCAAGATAATGTATGACGTTTGCATTGAAAAATGAACTCAAAGTCAGTCCGAAATGCAACAACAACATTTAAGAAGTAAAAGTAAAGCCATCATTATTTCACACTTGATATATGGAGCGAAACCAGATGCTTCATAAGACAAGTTTTCTAGCTGCACCCTATAGTGTTATGTAAAAGTATGAATTTGTTTAGGGACATATTTATATAACTAAATGATAGCGTATGCTGGACTGTGTTACTTTACTTAGGTTTACTATTCAGCGAAACCGCCTTCACACCAGAAACGGAAGACAAATTCACCTTATCTAAGAACTGGGAAAGAGCACATGGTGTTAGGACAGAACTGGGACAGAAAAGGGAGTGATACCAAAGGAAGTGGTCTATTGTTAGTGATAGGACACGTGTCCTATTTTACACAACTGTGAAATACAGAAATACACAGCCTACGCTTACAGGAGAGAAGAATCAAGGTTGTGCTAGAAATAGTGAATTCTATAAATACGTTCCATCCATAGTCTATTTTTTATATCAATTACATTTAGTAGTGTATACCATACCATTGTAACAATACTATTATCTTTATTTATATGTTATGGAATACGATCAATAAAGTAATTAGAATAACTCCTTATTTTCAAACAAGTTTATCCACAAAAAGGACGTTTATTTGTTTGTTAACATGTTTTGTATACATAGTTACATTTTATGCCGTTGTGGTAAAAATATGTCAATCTTAAACCATACTACTGTATTACTGGCTGTTATTGTCACACATAGCTTTCTATATGACTGGTTGCAGAACCACACATCATAAAGAAATTGCTGAAGTAGAATGTCAAGTACTAGTAATTCTTGATTTGGGAAACTTTTAATAACCTCGATATTTATATGAGCAACAGACACTTCTTACTACTATACTTGTGCAATAAGCATGGCGATTTCGATTATACCATTGTGAACTTTCCTTTTCTTGATAGTTACAGTTCTACATCATCAACCTACAGTGTTGATATATCGCAGTTGATTCTTCATTTAAAAGCTTGCTCTGAACATCATGCTTTCCATGATGGATATCGACTTCTGACTCGCAAACTTACGACAAAGGGTTTTAAGCGATGCAGTTTGATGAAGACTGTGTCGCTATAATGATCTTATTTGGAAATATACTATTTTTGTGTGTCACATGAAGACCGATGCTTTTGATAATGCTATCCCTGTTCACGCTATGAGGGCGTGATATTTCTTGTATTTTACGTACATATATGGCAGGTGTCATTGATGATCTTCCGGAACACCTGGTTCTATTTTTTAAGGTCATAATATAAATGTTTCCTTTTATTTAAATATTGCCGTAGTTTTATCGATTTTGATGTTTTCACTGCGAAATGCCATTCCTAAAGACGTACTTGATATATACATTTGCGAAAATTAATTAATTTCCAGTATGCATGTTCATCCAATCAGTTTTATGTAATTCGATGATGTTTTTCCTCCTCAAGGTTATGCTATAAAGCATAACAACTAATAATCCTTTTTTATTCACATATCTATTTACGTATATCACTGACGTAACCATACTTCTATCGAACCATTATTCTATTATTGTTAAAAAAAATGTAATTCATTAAGAAATTAATTTCAGACAAATTTATTAGAAATAGTTTTAATTCAATAATAAAGACATTTTGCTGATAAAGATGGAATTAAAACGATTCTAGTATTTGATTTATTCATTTCCGAGAAAGAGAAGTGTACAGACTACACATGTCCTTGACGTGTTGTTCTTGCTTATAAATTTATCAGCACTGGCCTTGACCTTGGACTTGTAACCAATGAATAAGAAAAAAAATCCAGAAGAACCGTAGTTCGAAGTCAAAACAGAAATGCCCGTGAGCTTGACTGTATATTTGATTGTATCTTGCCTTCTGATTATTATGCTTCTGTATGCATGCTACACTTTTCTTAATATTGTTTGTATGTATTTATCTGTGCTATTTTATTATACTTTTGTTATCATTGTTATCAATTATGTAATTGGACCCTTGGGTCTGTTGAATTGAAATAATAAATAAAATAGATGAAACTAGGACAAACTATGAACTAATGAAGTATTTGTACGGGTATAATTGAAAAGTATAAGGAGAAAAAGACCTGACGTTCCGGAAGGGTAAGTGTCGTATGCTTCATCAACGACACCTGCCATATAACTATAGGTAAAATCCAAGTAACCAGAGTAACCTATGTCTTGTTCACACTGTTGTGCGTTTAAGTTCATTTAGCTGCTACATGTAACAGTGGTTAGTGTACCTACATAAAGTTTAATTATCTAGAAAGATTCATTTTTAAAGAATGTTTTAATCGTTGTGGAAAACAATATATAAGCACCCAAACTGCCTCTGTGGTTGCAAATATCGAATTGGAAGTAATTTGCATAATACCCTCACATACTAAGTTGGAGCAAAATCAGACAAAGAGAAGAGCCGTTGGCATCACCTTGGCGTATTCCCATATATGTATGATTTAATTATATTCCACTGCGGCCATGTTCGATGACCGCCCCAAAAATGAAACGCGTTACGCACACCCAAACATGCCCACCAATGCTCACGTGTAGTGTCATAATAATTAAACTACTGGTTTCTAAGAAAAGTCTGGAAACCAGTTTTTAAAAATAAAAATACGAAAAAGAATTAGATAAATAGTAAGAGATTCAGCAAAAGCAATCAGTTACCCACTTCATACTGATTGAATGCGTTGAATTTTCATTCTCTGTTGATTGTATAAGGGCACATAAAGATCATTAGTATATGTTTTTTTGACTGATGGACTGGATCTACATATACTATCCCTCTATCCTTTGTTCACAACATATTGTGTTATTATTGTGTGGTACTAATTATTTTGTCAGCACTAGCCTGTGCCTTTTCTCGGAAATGAAAAAGATGATAGTAATACTATTTAAATCTTGTATATTATTATTATTTTCATTTACTAACTTTTCATAGTTAACATTTAATTTGTTATTCTATTTTATTCACTATAAACTTTTAAAGTTTTACTTCCTTTCTAATGTGATGCTATGCATTTGCCTTATAATTCGAAATCATTAAAACAAGCTTCTTAATTGGGTACATCTTTCTTACTATATTGTATTTGCAATTGGTATGCTCACATCTTGTGAAATACAGAAATAAATGCATATCAAACGTTTCACATTACAAAAAAACTACCAGTGATGTTTAAAATAAAATATGACGATTATATTTAATCGTATTCAGACTACAAAATGTACGTCCCGTTTTCAAGATGGCGACACAGAAGTTATTATTAGATAATATAATAACAATGCATGCCTCCAACAACCGTTTTTGAATTGGTGAAATTTAAAGGTGACATTTACCCTCATATTATATACATGCATGTTATATGAAAATCAATGAGTTTAAAAGGGATTTAATATATTATAACTTGCTTGTTTATATATAAATTTTATAAAAATAATGGAAATGAAGGTAATCACATGGTAAGGCAAACTGTAATTGTTAACTAGCTAAAAAATACAATGATGTTGTCAATGTGATGAGTGAATGAATGAATGAATGGATAATCAAATTAACAAAAATAATGAAATTATGGAAACTACTAAAAGCGATAAAACCAACTTTTCAAGATTTCCAAGCAATTCATTTGTGAAAAAACCCAATGGCACTTATAAAGATATATCGGGATATAATTATCTAAAATCTAGTAATGTGAGTGAGCTTCTGAAATAGACAGATTGAATGAATGAATGACGGAATGAGTAAGTAAATATAAAACAGATTAATGAAAGGAATGACGGATAAGGACGAATACAATGTCTTATGAGAACACTATAATGTGATTTTTATGGATCTGGGGCCTCACTAGCGGGTCTCACTATCTCCAAGTAGGAAGAATGACGTGTTTCGTTGTCATGCTTTGTTATCTGTGTACAACCGTTTTACTGCCGTTGTCGAAGATAAGCTCTTTAAAGTGTATCCATTTTTCTGTTCCATTGAATAACACGCATCTGCTAGCCATGATCATAAGTTAACAAACATGTTCAGAATTATATAACTAAAATAAAACCTCGTTATACTGCAACCTGATTAATTCTGGCGTTATAGAGAGGTTTCACGATAAATTGAGACCAAGGAATTCTTTGGAAAAAAAGGAGAAGGGAAATGAAATATGTTCGCGGTAAACGAAATGGCAAATGAAATGAGGAACAATATATCGATTTTTCAATGTATAACTTAAACCATATACTTTTCATACATATTGACAATACATTGATATTAAATTAAAATACTAGTTTTTTCAAATTTGAAGTAGATTTACTTTCTGCTGATGGAATATCCGAAAGTCAGTATTGGTAATATAATTCCAATGTGATCATTATGACGTTAAAATAATAATGACGTCACGATTACTACGCTTGACTGAACACGGTCTTGTAACACGCTTTGCTATACAACGGCAAGAAAGAACAATGTGAATAATATGTATAAAATAGACGAACTAAGTTTGAAATTCATTTGAAATAGTAACGTGTTCCTGGTTTTGAAACAAATGTTAAATGTATAAAGAAATATTCAACAATTATTCCGAACAGGAACGAAGAATACAAAGCAGTTAACATGCATTATTTGATTTGTGTATGACTCTAAACAGAACGCAGATTAACATTTCATTGTAACTGTAAAATAACAGGCAGGGACCAGGATTTTGCGTTAGGGAGGCCAGAAAAAAACTTCAACATTTCTATCAGTATCCCTCCCCTAGTCATTTTATTTTTTCAAAACAATATTTAAAAGGAAAGAAAATCTAAAGTCTATTTCGTTAATACTTCCCACCCCTTGTTGGGGGATAGTATAAATTTGTCATGAGGAAACAGTAAATAAATGCCTGTGTCAGAGCGAATGTCAAGTGCGCTTGTCCTTCTGGATCCATGCCTGATACATATTTAACAGTTTATCTAATATACAACAATGATTATATGTATAAATGTGTAGAAGATATTTATATATTTCTTACCTCCCACTGCTCTCCTCGAAAACGTTGCCGCCCTATTGGCGGCAACTAAAGTAAGAATGATCGCGATGAGGCGTATCATTCTTCCGAAACGAAAATTGATGATTTCTTGTCTTGTTCAAGGTAATATAGAGATTTGGCAGGATATAGGGTCACGTGACAAAACTTCATAAGACATCCGGGGCGTCAGTGGGGAATTTGATATCCTAATATGCACAATGTTGTTAATATACATACATTTTATTTAACTTGAAATATAAAGAACAGAAATAATGCTTTAGTTTTTATATTTAAATTATGTTAAAGTTGAAATAGTTTTTAGTATGTATCAGTGTTTTCCTAAAAGGCCCCCAGCTACTAGAGAGAGATAAGATGGTTTCTTGTAGGATCGTTCAGATAGTTCTAGATTGACCCCACCTAGACATCCATTACATGAATGTAATTCCCAGATAACCAGTGCTCTAACATTACACCGAAGGTCGTAACCCAATAGACATGAATGGACTTTGCTACTATCTATACACTAGCCACCGTTAATATCATAACATTTGTCGTAATTTTTTTTGCATAGTAATTTTACTCCAGTTAGACCACGTGATAAACATTACCAATGACCTATTGATCTTAAGTATTTATCTCTAGCGTCAATGGTCAAATGTCAAACACCAGGAAAGGATGGGCGCCTATAAGGTTGTTTGTTGTGCTTCTTCATTTACGGCTTTCCACAAGTTAAACGTGATGAATTTTATTTCGGCGATATTCGAATAAGCGGCATATGTCATCTTCAATTTCACCTTCAAGGAAATGTCCGATTTCATTCACAGGAATACACATGGCTTTGTTTTACTTGTAATTCGTTTACGGGTTTTTATTTATTTATTAATAAAAGATACTGCTTTAAAACTTGACAAACTTACAAAATTGTTGATTTAACTTGAAACAATAATGAGTATACACTTATATAAGAGATATTTAGACAAAAGATGTAAGTGTGTTCTTGTACATCTTTTCATCGTTCTTCTATTTTATTTCTGATCATTACTCAACAATTTTTGTATCACTTTGTATCACTATAGAAGAAATTATACCATTTTCCTATTCATACATAAAAAACTGACTTTCTACGTAAAAGAAGAATAAGCCAGCTGTTATGGCACGATCTTAAGAGGCGACTAATGTGTTAACTCCCTGCAGAATTGGGGATTTGCTTTGGCTGCCTTTTACTCCTTCTTCGGGACACCAAAAACGGGCAACATTTGATAACTTTATATTTTCCTGAACTTGCTAGCCCATTGCTAATATTATTTGACTGGGGAGTGCATGCTCATTGTCAGTATAATTTGACTCGGCGGAGTGTCATGTTTATTGTTAGTATAATTTTACTGGATGAGGTGTCATGCTCATTGTTAGTATTTTTTGACTGGGTGGCGTGTCATGCTCATTGTTAGTATTTTTTGACTGGGTGGAATGTCATGCTCATTGTCAGTATTATTTGACTGGGTGGAATATCCTGCTCATTGTTAGTATTATTTGACTGGGTGGAATATCCTGCTCATTGTTAGTATAATTTTACTTGATGGAGTGTCATGTTTATTGTTAGTATAATTTGACTAGGTGGAGTGGCATGCTAATTGTTAGTATAATTTGACTGGGTGGAGTGTTATGCTCATTGTCAGTATTATTTGACTGGGTGGAATGTCATGCTCATTGTTACTATTATTTGACTGGGAGGAGTGGCATGTTCATTGCTAGTATAATTTGACTGGATTGAGTGTCATGCTACTGTGTCCATGGTATGACATTTCAGTGAGATAACACTTTAAAGTGACCCTTGAGTAGCCCCATCACCTGTTGACAAGGTTATCTCATTAACTTAGCTGCTGTGAGGACGTTAAACACTAAACAAACAAACCCATTAGG
This sequence comes from Chlamys rubida, assembly GCA_032359455.1. Classification (NCBI taxonomy): domain Eukaryota; kingdom Metazoa; phylum Mollusca; class Bivalvia; order Pectinida; family Pectinidae; genus Chlamys; species Chlamys rubida. Next base: position 11,227 of record JAUMHH010176473.1, read on the forward strand.
ATTAAATTCAATCTTGCTAGTTCATACAAAATTGTCCGTGTCATATATTAAATATTCATTTTATAGAGGCATCGTTCACTCTACACACACAAACTTTTGGTGGACGAATTCACTACTTTACCAGGATTTCTTATCCGAAAGAGTTCAGTCCACATTTTCAGTGGTCACTATACCCTTTAGTGAGATGTAAATGTACATCATGACCGACCTGTTCATTATTTCATATTCACATTTCTACTGAGCTGGAACTCAATATACACGTACTTACCAAAGAATATGAAGGTTTTTCTCATCAATTATTCAGGCGCATGAATACATCAGCAAATTAGTGCGAGAAAAAGTCCCCTTTTATAGATTGTTTTGAATTACTGTTTTCCAGATATTTTAGATTGAATTAACATGTATTGGTGTGTTGTGGTGTAGCTATTAATCTTTCTAGGATGAGGTCACACAATGAGTATTGATATGTCATATGCGTTGGCCGTTTCCATGGCATAGACTTGCACAAATACAATATTAAAATATAATGTTTAAAAAAATTATCAAAATCGCACTGAATGTAAATAAATAATAATTGAATCATGTTATGTTGAGTTCGTGGTTCATTATTTTTCTCTCAAGACCAACTGAGGTTTATACCCCATAAACCTTAACAGAACAAGATTCAGTCCTTAATTAGATCGTTGGGAGCCTACATACATCTGGGGACATCATGACGTTGGGAGCCTACATACATCTGGGGACATCATGACGTTGGGAGCCTACATACATCTGGGGACATCGTGACGTTGGGAACCTACATACATCTGGGGACATCATGACGTTGGGAGCCTACATACATCTGGGGACATCATGACGTTGCAGGCTTATCCTTCTGGATCACCTTGGCCCATTCACATCAATCTGTTCAAGCATGTGCTCAAACCAACTTTCTTACAACTCGACTAAATCAAATAACACAGATAAAAAGTAAAGACATTGAAAGGTATTCGGTTTTAAGTCTCTCCAAATTTTTCCAAACCACAGACGAAATATGAAATTGTGAATAATTTATCACGGGACAATGAATTGTGTTTGAGCATCAGAATGTTTTCAAAGGAGTTTATTTTGTATTTTTTTAAATTCCGTTTGTGTTTCTTCAATTCCAATTGTTGTCTTTTTTGTATCCACTTTGACTTCATATTGAATCCTTTTGTTGTTACGATGCAGACTACTTTTAAATATTGAACACGTTCATTCCAGTTGAAATCGACTGGGTTTTATTTTGTATGTTGAAATATTTCAGGTCTGCAAGTAATCCAGCTCAATGTTTGAACCAATGAAAAACAAAATAGTCAATACTATCAATATTTATATATGAATATAAAGAATTGGTTGGAGTAAATACTGGAGTAAGATACTTACAACATATCATTGGAATGAACTGGTTAAAAAGCATAAAAGAAACACTGAAAGAGTAGAATGAATGAAAAGCCGATCGCAGTTTTAGCGAATATTCAATCAGACAATTTATGATACATTTATCTTCAATGATTTATTTTGTGAATTAAATTACAGTGACTACAATAAATATTTCCGAAAACCACAAAATTTGATATAACTTGTGTCCATTCATCTCCAAAGGCAATACAAATAACTTTTGGTACCGGTTTATCAACATATTTCGCAAAATAATTTGACTCTTTATACGGTTGTCGTATCTAATAATGCACGAACAATATGGAATGAATACGTATAGGATAAAAAATGTATACCAACACAAAAGATATTTTGTATTAACACAAAACAAAGTTTGTACTAACCCAAAATTAAGTTTATTCTAACACCAAATGAAACATGGTCTTATTCAATATAAAGTTAATTTAATCACAAAGTCAAACTTATATCAATAGAAAATGAAGTTTGTACTTGCACAAAATAAAACTCATATTAACACAAAGAAAAACTTATAATCAGAGACGAAATCATGCATTCTAGTTTTTTAGCTGCTGTATTTTTTAATCGAATAATTCGATTTTCTCCTTATTTGACGTTATAGAATAGATACTTTCGATTTCCTTTAAAAAAAACCCAGCAAGTTTCATTCAGTTCTTATATCACAAATAACATCAAACCAATTGCACGCCGCAACATAGCGTTTGTGCAACATTTTCATGCCAGTAATACTTTTCTGTCCTTTTCCCCTTTTTTAACTATCGATTGTTCTACCTGTAAAAACTTTTGCAAAATTAATCTTAGCAGGAATATTTATCACTCAGCACTAACGTCACGTGTCTCATCCGGTACAAGATAACGGACATTCTGTTTATAGTAGACCTAGAAAGCGGGGGCGAAACTTTTAATTTACACCATATGGTTTCCTTTACTTCCCGGATTTTTTCGTAATTCAATGATTGTCAGATAATATCACAGAGCCAGCATGTATGCAATCTGTTGGCCTTCTCATCGCACCCTTCCCGTTAACATGATAATGCTCTTTTTCTTTTTACCTTCATCCAAGGGCCAATATTAATAAAACGGTTTCCATGCTTAAACTCAGATTTGAAGATTCGCAGTTTCATCCTATACAACCACTGCAATAGCGTTTCTGGCTTTCTAATGCGTTATTATTGCATAACACTAACAGTGGCATGCTTCAATGGCCAAACAGATCTTAAAACTGATCTTTTGACTAGAATTATATTGGACTAAGAGGGGAACAAAAACATGGATATACCAAAACAGAAAAAAAGAACCGTGGAGCCTGCAAGGCAAGTATTCAACAATGATTAATCTTATCCACCACATCCGTAGCTATGAAATTTACGATTAAATAGTTCCTTACCTTTTTTCCCCACAGAAATCTATTTTATTGTAATAGCGCAAATAAATTAATTTCATGCAAATTATACTGAATCATTATATGAATTACATGAAATTAAAATCCTGTTTATTGTTTTAGCTTCCGTACAAACATGTATCAATTTTAATCACTTCAAAATGAATGTAAAAATAATTTCAATTAATGAACTACAATTAATGAACATCAGGTCACTTTCGTAATAAGTGTCAAAATCATGTCTTTGAATAACATACAGTTTAAAAACTGTTTTATATTAAGTGTTTTCTGTACGAAGATATCCGAAATTTAAATGACAGTAATTCTAAATTAATGTAAAAAATCATGTTTATGAATAACATGAAATTAAAACCATATCTATTAGTTTGTGCTTTCCGTACAAATATTTTTGAAACATTGCCATGAAAGTATTTAAAACTCGATGCAAATATCTTGTTAATGTATCACATGCAATTGAAACCATGTCTATTATTTACTGCCTTTCGTACGAATATTTCAGAACTTCCATTTAGGTACATAAATTATGTTTATGAATTAGATGGAATTAAATTCCTGTCTATTATTTAGTGTATTCTGTATGAACATTTTTGTGAAATTTCCATTTAAGTATTAGTCTCAAATTCAAATGTATAAATTACAAAGAATTAAACACCTGTCATTTATTGTTTTCCGTACGATTGCTTCTGAAATTTCAATGCTAGGAAATAAGTGTCAAATATGTTCAAGAATAACATGAAGTTACATTATATCGATTACTTAGTGCATCACGTATGAATATTTTTTCTGGAATTTCGAAAAAAATATTTGTGAATTATCATAATTTGAAATTAATCATAACATAATATATTGAAGTATTGTCAAATAAATGTACTATAAAATAACTATTGATTAGATACAACGATTGTCGTTAAACTGAAATGAACTGTATCTATGATTCTTTTGAAGAGACAGATAGTATTTAGTGAGACAAATAATAGTTTATCCGAGTTTTGGCATAGTCAAAATATCTGGTGAATATTAGAGTAACTGTTCCACATAAGATCACATATATCTGGCACGAAGCAACATTGAAAATAATACACACGATTAATATACATGTATAGATGTATATTAAAATTTCGGAATATTACAAGCAGAATGTGTCGTCACTTTCAGAGTAACACTTTCGCGTATGCTCACATATGTCAAGTAGGATAGGAAAATAAAATTCACTAGATTATTATTCTTAAATATATCCTAGGATGTTTAAATCGAAAACATAAATTGTTTACATAAATCTACATAATTTAACATTAATCTGTATTGAGTATGTGACATTTCCTTACCTTAACTTTAAGTCTCTCCGCGCCAGTAGGCGCATAAGGCCTCCACGTTTTTTTTCCAACCCAATCTGTCTTTCGCTGCTGTTTTTGCGGTGTTCCAGCTACTCCATCCTATATGGTTGCGCTCTTTTT
>JAUMHH010176484.1:0-15519 GCA_032359455.1 Chlamys rubida
ACTATATATATACCTATGTAATACTCTGATTGACTACTATATATATACCTATGTAATACTCTGATTGACTACTATATGTATACCTATGTAATACAACTTATGAAATAAAGGACTACAGTAACATTCAGGTTCACTAACAGACATAACAAATAGCAGCAATCACGCACTCCTTTCACTTCTCATTGGTACAACGATGGGACTTAAGGTTTTGGAGAAGAATTGTCCCATATCTTGAAAACAATCCCAAAACTGTGGGTGACATTTCTGAATTATGACATTCAAGAGTCCAACCCTGAAAGATGTCTTCATTTCGTGATGCTTTCAGTATAGAAAATGCTTAACTCACACACAGTTTAAAATTTCTTTGTAAAAGGAATCTCGTGTATTTTATTATAACTGGCTCTAGAATTTAAACTATCTGAAAGCTATTGGTCTTTTGATGAAATATGAGTCAGTCGTTGGCCTTAATGACCTCTCCTGTGTCGACTGACCGTTAAGTATTTAATGATAATAATAAAGTATGAAAGGGGTGACAGGTTTTTTATGTAAATGGAGTTATCCCAGTCCCAGCATTGGCACCACAGAGTGGGGCAAGGTCTACAAGATGAAATTAATCATAAAGAAAAAGTTTAATAGCTTAAATAGAAAATCCTAATGTAAATATAATATTCATCAGAATTAAACTTATTAGTTACGCATTATTTTGTAGTGCATTAATTAGTAATACATTAATTAGTAATAAGAAAGTTTATGAGATGAGCAGGTGCCCGTGTTCCGACAATGCACAGTTGACTAGCCTCTTCACACAATTCTAATCACCCCCTTCACCACTCCTACGCCATCAAACAGAATCTTTAATAACTCGTGCTGTGAGGCTATTTCAACAGAAGGTACGGAAACATGAGTAAACTCCGTTGTTGTTCTCCATTATGAATTACTTGTTTGAGGAATTCGCCAAATTAAACATGTTTTGTTTCTCTCAGACCGTGTGAAAACACTTTGGCCTGGTATAAATATCGGTCAATGTGGCGAAAACAGCTGTTTAACTTTAGTGCTGAGCCAAACGACCAGCACTACACACACACTATGTGGTCATAAGCTCATCTATTGCGGACAGCCTAAAGATGATACAAACATGTAGCTACTGTTAATACAGTCTGGTTTGAAGCGTTCCCACATCACAATACGTTCTTAAAGTACGTACAATGGAAAGGAACCGGTATGGAGTGTCGTCATTTCTTGTAAATAACATACAACGCGATAATTGGATTATATCTAAGCCTGCATATACTTCCTCTATAATTAAACTTTTCATTTGTCACAGAAACATTCTTTTGGAAACATTTCATTAATTTTAGAATAGTGATTTAGTTCATGTACAATAAAAACCTGATTTCGTTAAGGTGTGTTTTGGTACACTTGAAAGCGTGAAGCGGGAGTCGAACAAATCGCTGTTACCTTTATCCGTTGAAATCTTCAAACTTATAAAAATTTGAAGTACGCATTAATTTATGACCACTAGTGGGATACTCAGCGCGTTATTAGCGTTCTTATATCTTAACATATTAGTTTCGTGCGGTTATATCGAGTGCTGGCATCAGGGTCGCAAATCATTCCAAGATTGTCTGCCACACTGTGACCTCATACAGTATATGATAACACTTTTCATCAGGAAGCAAACTTTAGTCATAAGTCGTCTGTTTTAATTCATTTTTTTTTCAATCATTATTTATCTGACTTAATACCAAGTCTTAGGCTTTACAGTCTTAGCGTTGAAAAGACGAGCCTGCGGAATCCATGCCAACGTGGGGATCGGATTATGTTTTCCAGCACATTCCATGTGAAATCTTTGCATGCTTAAATTAAGATTGATTGTCGAATACTGCAGACAAAAGCTTTAGTTTTTCCGTGAAATATCACTTATTTGAAACTTTCCAGATAAAAAATGCATTGCAAAATTGCAGCAATTTCAATTAAAGACGTCAAAATGGCCGTAAAGAACATAATTGGTTTTAATCACAGCCCCCTCTAATGCCGCTGACATGTAAGGAGACCCCAATATGTTACGTGATTAATGTGTGCCCAAACACCACATTTCCGGAATTCTTGTTATTGGCGGACGCACTGACTTGAGTTTAGTGCATCCCTGGAATAAACCGGAAACACGGTCTTCGTTGAGTTGTTGAGCAACGATGGCGGTTCTAATCAGCATGCAGTGGCCGATGTGTGGTCGGTTGTGGGATTCCCCGGATTATACAGATTGAGTAAAGCGTTTACAATTCAACAAATATGTATGTGCCCTTTGAAGTAGTCTTGTTTTTGGGTCTTCAAAATTTGCAACATACCGACGTTTTTGCTTGAATGTACTTGTAAAAAGTTTGAATGATTACATTTGTAACAGTTTGGTAAGCAAACATCTGTGTTGTCAAATAGAACGGAAACGTTTTACAACTACATATATAAAACATTAGAATTGTTGCCGCGATTCGATAGCATACATGTAAATGTAAATGTATATACAAAGTACCACATAACAGTTTTAAGCAAACGAATATATTGAGGGAAACATAATATTTAAAACAGTTGAAACTTTAGATAAAAGGGGTTCCGATTGTCGGTGTTCTAATGTATATATGTTAGTATAACAGCGTCCATGCACAATTTATATAAAATGAATACAATAGATCATAATAACAGAAAGATAAAATAATTGTACTTGCTCAAAATTAATCAATCCTAGAGCCTCGTTTTCGCGAAATATTTTACATGTCTTCAACGTGTGAAATGATAAGAAACTAATGATGCTAATGTGAAATGGCGTGTCATGATGTTGTTTAATGTCATAGATACAAAACTTCTACACCAGGCTCACACATAAGAATGTATCACATAAATGTCACTTTTTCACAAGTGTTAATCTAACCGGTATTTTAACAAATTAATGACAGATCACATATAACTTCCTCAGGTAATTCATTCCATCTTTTATCACTCAAAGTGAGAAACTCGGTTTTTATTTATTATATTTCTATGCTAGTTTTGTAACGGATGGCCTTTCTTTCCATTTTTAATACCCCTCAATAGAATCATAATACCAGAATACCGTATCGTAAATACCAGGAATCAACTTACATGCCTCGACCTTATCACTCCCTTGTCTTCCACCTGTATATGATGTTACACTATATAATAGAAATTTACGCATTGTCTCTGGATGGGTTTATTTTTTCAAATACCGGAATAACCTTTGTGACTCCACTGTACTGCTTTTATATGTGGAATGTTGGATAAAAGCCAGACTTAACTTGCAAAATGTAAATGAGCTCTGACTAGAGACTTATAAAGGAAAGTTCTGGTATCCAAACGACATTTTGTATGCTCACTCACGCCTTTTTCACCAACCCAGTTCTTGCTCTGATGACAATACATGAATGTGACCACGTTTCACACGGCTGATATTGTGGATGAAGCAGAAGGCGCTTACCCTTCTTGAACACCTGGTCGTTTACTTGTTGTACGATTTTGCCGACTTTTCTGTATTCGCTTGTTATTTTGTTTTCTTTCTTTTATTTTCGAAATGTGTTTATAATTATCATTGTTATCTATTTACTTCGTGACAATGGTTTCCACGACTTCATTTACAATCTGTGTAAGACTGACTGGTTTGTTATGTTTATTTCCTTTGTTTTAAATCTGTTACACTTTTTTGTGCGTTTTTATAATATATTGGAACTATTCCTGTTTCGGGGAAATCGGTTGAGCAACAGTTAATAGATCCGTGATTGAACTTGCCAACCCTTTGAGGAACCTACGATGTCTACATCTGGCGATTGGTGTACCTTTTAGAACATTCATAGTCTCTTCCGCTGTATATTTTGTTTATCTAGATGAACAGGATTTCTCAATGCGGTTCCTTCACAAATACACTGATAAAATACATGAATGTTGAAAGAATTTCTGCCCATTTTTTAGTTTTTATGTTTATCCAAAAAACTAATTGCATAGATTAGAGAGTATATAGTACCCCGAAAGCTATTTTTGGTTTTGATTTTCAATGGACATACATATGTATTAACTTTGGATTTTTTTATACTTTACTTGCTATGCCACTTTCGAAGTTCGTTCGGAAATTTCACGTTCCGAGCATTACCGCACTCCTATCTTTTCTGTATTTCTGTTGTTTACCTTATTTTTTTAGTTTTAAATACTCAATGCTCTGAGGACTTCTCCACCTTTGATGGATAGATAATTTGGCTAATCGAAATATCACATTTCGTTATTTTCTCCGGTAAAATTCGATTGTTGCAGCAATTCCCTTTTTTCCCTTGCTTAACGCAGCGGACAATGTTGAAAATAGATAACTCTGATCACTTTTTTATTAAAAGGCTTTGCTACAATTTGAGTTGTTTCTGTTTTTTCATTTTTTCCTCATTTGCTACCAGATCCAGAACATGCGACGTGGTATTACCGAGCCATAAGACATTTGTATATGCAATATGATAGAAAGTTGTCGCGTTTGGTATTCAATAATATATAATCAATATCGGTAATACTAAAAGCAAAGTATCATTGTCAGTTTTAATTCCACTTTTCTTTGTGAGGGCAGGCCCTTTACACCTCTTACTGTTGTATTTGCGACGTTTAATGTAGTAAAATGTATGTATGGTCTATATAAATAATGAGCCACGCCCCGGTAATCAATATAGAATATAAACCTACTCTGATACACACGATTCCTGGCCTGATGAATGTGACATCTGTCCTGCTATGCCAATTGAACTTACAGGGGAGCCGGTTTCCGTTTTTTATCTTTGATATTTGGCAAATATCTATGCCAACAACAAACGTAGAATGGCACCTTTGCCCCCTCCCCGACTCCCTTCCTAACACTCCTCCCACTTCCCCTCCGTAGGCTGGCACCACAACCTGTACTTGTCAAATCTAGTCAAGCCTCGTTTGCTCTTCGTACCCACTTCTTACAGCAATAATGAACTTACCATTCCGACACACTGGGCAGGTATGCGGACCACAGTTATACGAGTTTAATGTAAAAAGTGTAAATCCCGATACGGCATGCCTCTAACATGCCCGCTATCTCGCGCCCGACGTTCCGTTTATTCACAAAGAAATAACAGGAATAGATATGAAAAACACAAACATTTAAACAAAGGTAGATTACGTGTAAAAACCTCCGAATATAGCACTAATGACATGAGAGGGATTTTAATGGGAATAACAGTAGTTTGTTTTTCTTCTCTAGTTTTTCAGCGAACATATTAATTTCCTAAATTGATTTAAACGATGATTGTATCAAAGGGGGCTGATCAGATACATGTGGATAGGAAATTAAAACAACCATTGATTTGTCTGTTGTAACCCTTGCGTTCGTTAATAACTAGCTATAGAAATTTAACGTTTGTTAGATACACAAAATATAATTATCTCCCCTGTGCTAACGACTTGGACATTTAGACGATTACGAGGCGTATCTCTATTATGTGTGTGTGCGTGGTAGACATGTCAGTCATAAAAGTGTCTATATAAGATAGACGTATAGGTAATTATTTACTCTGTGTGTCATATATCCTTCCTAATTGGAAAATGATGCAGTTCATAAAAAAGTTAATCTCACATACCAGTGATGACTTTTTTTTCAAAATATTCCACGTTGTATGTTGACGAACAGATGCCCAACATAGTACCTCCGCGTGGGGTTGTACTTTTATCCAAGTAAATGCCCTAGGACTGTCCTAAAATTGGCTGTGGCCTGGGAATAGATTACAAAATTACAAAACTTGTTGTGTAAGTAGCGTGGTCTGCACAGAAGTACACCAGTAGGCCTCACACATCGGTATCAATTTGTGTGGAGCATGTGATGTGGCGGTTCAAGAGACAGTCGGGTTCGGTACTATCTGATACCCAGAACGACAGGACGAGTAAGCCACTGTAGAGTAACATCGACGATCAGGACAGTGATCGGAGGCAAACAGTCAGCCAAATACATGACGAACACAGCAACGTCGTAAATAGTATAAAAACAAAGAGACGCAATCGAATTGACAACACGTGCACTTGGTCTGACAAATAGCGTTTTCCAAACTCAATTACGTGCTTACAAATATAGTGTGCTATCGGGGCTGGAGACAGATGGGGTCTGGGTAGTTATGATGAAGCAGCATTCTGGTCTCTTGTCAAGGAATTAAGGAAGTGTGAACGACAATTACAGGTCTGGTGATGGTCAGTCCTGGCACAGCACGACCAGGGATGGCACGTGCGGTCAGGGGCACTCAATACGGACACTAACGTGACCGAAACACTTTTGTATGTCGGGAAGTTATGATTTAATTATGGGACAAATTCATACAGTATAAGTATTGCATTATGCAATTCGGTTTGGACACTTTCCAATCAATACAGTTTGTGCTGCTCTCATGAGTACGTGTATGAATATTGGTCATTTCTAAAAACAAAATCTTCTGAACAACTACTAAAGTCAGTAAAAATCCGCAAAAACAGCAAAATAAGTGCGCATTGTCCTTTGCTATACGTAGCATGAATATCGCCTGTTGGTGGAAGCGCCATCTATTTGTACACGTAAGGTCGTCTGTAGGTGGCTGAAGCGCAAATTGTGTAACCTATTTGCGGCTGCAATGCCACCTGTTTCTGAAGTACTGTAGCTTGTGGTGACCTTAGTGTCGCCTGTTGATGGAAGTTGTCATCAACTGACCGCTTAAGCGCTACTTGTTGATAAATGTACTGGTATTTGTATAAGCTTTAGCGCCTCCTCTTGGTGAAGGTATTGTCATTTAGTGTAGTAGAGCCAACATACCCTGTCTTTGGCACACATACACTGTACACGCATGCATACATACATAACACACATGGCGGACCTTCGCTGTTTATAGGATGTTAAGCCCTAAAAAATCAATCAAACCACCTGTTGATAGAAGTACATGTGTTCTGTACTAGCCTTAACGCCACCTGTCGGAAACATTATTATTATTTTAGTGTCATTTTTAAGCAGCTTTAGCTCCACCTGTAGATAGAAGTACAGTCTTTTTGTAGCAGCTCTAGTGCCACATTTTGATGGAAGTTGTGCTTTCTATTGGCCGCTCTAGCGCCCCTTATTATTGAAGTGTAGATATTTTGTAGTGTATTTAGCACCAGCTATTGGTGAAAGTATTTACTTTGTAATGACGTAAGTGCCAACCAGTGATGGTATGGGTGTCATGTATGTCAATACATGAAGCTCAAAAGACTGGTTTTCAAGCAGTGGTAAATACCAATATCACTTCCTCATAGTAAGGCGATGTTAGTACCTACAGATATATACTGGAGGTTTGTAGTCGTACCTCCGTTTTAAACCTGTACTCTATTAGTCATCTACGTATGCCTACCACTATGATTTCGAGGCCCCTTCTCCACGGCCACCGCTAAAGTACTGAAATCTTCCCTCATTGGCCTGGTTAGATTTCATTGCCCACACCAGAAGAAGACGACGCTATTTACGACGTACATTTCTAGAGTTCACAGTGAAATGTTCTCCCCTCCTACATATACTGCCTTCTTTACTGTTCATACTGATGATCCAAATCCTTTGCCATCATTTACGATGTACCTGCTAATTTTCTTTTATGTTAAGGTCAAGTCGGGTGGAATTTAAACCATATTTTAGATGAGTTTTCGTTTACCAATCTGTTTTACATTAAATTGTAAATAGAACAAATCTGAGAGCACGTCTTGATACGTTTACTTTAATTAGTTGATAAGATAATTAGTATCGGCTGTTTCAATGGTGAAATGTTGCCGTTCATTAAGTCATGAACCGCACAAGATCACAGGTCAGAATCGAGTGAGGTATGCCTCTGACACCGTCGACTATGTGAACGGCGATTGGAATTCTAGATGAAAAAAGATAAAAAGCTTGTTAATATCGTGTAAAGTTTTAAGACATTTTCTTCAAAGCAAACTGGGATGCCTTCATTTCAGACACTGGGAAAACAGGAAGTGATGTATTTTTATTCCGCATATACTCCTCTGGAATCTTCTGGACAAAGAAGTTGCATTCGGATTTATTGGAAAATATATAGATACAGTCCTGTTATATGTTAAACAGCTGTCTGCCAGCGATGGACTTTGTCCATTTTAAATCTATTAGCAATGTATAGCGATTTCAATCTCGTCTTCCCTAGGTATTGTCGGGATAAATTCATGTTCATTGGTCTGGCGTTTCGTTTCATTTTTACGCAGACCTGTTGTCTATTCCGTATTTGAGCTTTACCCTTAAGGCCCATATTTGGACGTTTTATCAGATTAATGTCTATAAGGATTTAAATAATGACGAAAACCGTGCATATAACATAGGTCAATATCTATAAATCAACAGCCAAGCTTATATTATCTGTCAGTATATTAGCTTTATATATAGTCTCTGCTGTTAAAGTACAAGTCTGGGGGTATGGCTTCTAGCGTTCACCGCGTGGGACTACTTGGCTAGGCGAATACATAACTACTTCGTGACTTGGGTCACAACGCCCCTGCCATGCCCAAGTGCATGTATGTACAAGAGTGCGCATGAAAAAAATTGGTTTGAAAGTCATGTGCGGTCTTATATATCCATCACGGACATAGAACCGACAATATTTGTAAAAGTAATGTGTTCACGCAGTACTACAACGTGCCATGCATATCTGACGAATCTAGATTAAAGTGGATACCAATAGAGGGCGGGAGTGGATGATATTGAACGATAGAGGGAGCGTAATGCTGTACTTTTAGAACGAAGCAATATCAACTGTAGCACACTGTCAGAATTTCACTTGACGTACTCTCTGCCATTTTAAAATTGAATAATTCATACATATCACATACAGTTCAAAAGTAGGTCGTGGTATGATTTAATCCAAAACACTATTTCCCAGTAATGTGTCCGATTTACATCGAGCGGGAAAAACATTTATTAGTGGCAACAATATCTTTAATCTTAATAGGTTAATACATGTATACTTAATGTTAAAAGTATTTAGATATGCTGAGACTGTTATTCAATCTATTTGACTGTAACAGCTCGTCAATAAAATGTGTTTAAATGAAATGCATACGTAATAAAACAGTATATCCGTGTTTGTATAATGAAACATATGTATCACCGATTTATATATTTTGTAAATGTAGCCTTCCCGTGAAACATTCTGGTCAATATGTAATACAACTTAGTAACATCTACACATACAGTACAGTAACACTGAATATATATAGTTAAGCATTACACTGCATTATGTTTGCAGTTGTCGTTTTAAACTTCTGAACAGGATTGCAGATTAATCCATGAATAACACGCCTCCTATACTATGGAGCATGATTTTTTAATACAGATTTTTAAAAACAAAAAATGTATCTTACGAATAGAAGGAAGATAGAAGGAAGATAGAGTTCGCGATATTAGGAGACGCTTTGACGGTACGAAGAGGATCTGTCGTTTCTCTTGATATTCATTGCAGATAAAAAAAAATCGAATAATGTATATAATTTCAAAAAGTGATATTTTTACAGGCTCGGGTTCCAAAATATTAAAAGAGAAACGTTTTTAGACACAGGCTTTGCAGCCAAATTAAGTTATATACCAGACTGGGAAGGAATAGCGAGCACAAGGTACGTCTCATTACAGTCGAGATATAGAAACGGCAATGTAGCTGTGTATGTTACCACCATCATATCGGCTTCCTTAAGATTGTTAATCTTGAAATTTTCTTCAAAGGTTTGCCCTTGAATTGAACCATATATGCCTTCTGGTTTTTCAATTAAAATATTAATCAATAAAAGTGTCCTTATTGATTTAAATAACTGAGGTGGTGATGTTTTTTCTATACGGCTTTCCCCAGTTAAATGTGTTCGGGTGATCGTGTAGCATTGTTAGTGTAAGTTTGTGCACTTTAGTACATCAGCACTTAATGCTTGTACTACATAGCGGAAATGTCCGTTATAATATTTAATATATAGTAAATGTATTTAATTGTTCTTTAGTACATTCTAATAAACATTTTAAATACATAGCGGATGTGTTCATTATAATACAATATATAGTAAATGTATTTAATTGCTCTTTAGAACATTGTTACTTAATACTTGTAGTACATGAAATGTAGGAAATGAAATGTCCGTTATAATAATAATATATAGTAATCAGTAAGTGCTCTTTAAAACATTGTTATTAATCACGTGTATAACATAGTGCAGACATTCCGTGGGACTTACGATTAAATACACTTATCATGATTATACGAGTAAAAGGTTTCCAGAGTAAAACTGTGCAATAACCATTAATTCCGATTATTGATCATAATTTTTTTTAACAAGACCCACCTGTATTGTTATTGCAGCTTTGAGAAATTGTATCGGAAATACAGTCTCCCTTTTTTATATACAAAATGTGACTTTCTGTGGAAACAATGTTGTTTTTAAACAGGCAGACAGTAATTGTTTTTTTCATCGCAGATTTAACAAAGAGATGACGTATATAATGTACATGTATTGACCATTACGTTACCGGGACAACTTGTCAATATCGACGTCCGATTTAAAGAAGAAGAAAAAACCCGCTGGCCACATAACCGTGATAAGAGGATAGCAGATAACTCCGGGGAAGTAGATCAAAAGTCCACTTCAAGCAGACTCAACGCCGGTCGACGTGGTGCTCTTGGCTGTAAGACCAAACGCCATTTGTTATCGGGACTGTCTCGACAATGTGGACGATGTATTCTTTACTCACCCTGTCAACGATATCATGTTTACACGGGAGCCCAACAAATCATACTTACAGACATACTAAACCATAAAAACATTGTTTACTTCAAGGTCAGAATACCTGAAGACGATCTTCTATGAACATCACACCTCGACAAAGTTGTATACGTGGTTTTGTTTTTAGATTTTAGGTCATATCTGCTTGATTTTATCACCTTTCAGAGTTTGGTGTTGCATAAATGTACATATAAACGTTTCACTACTGCTGTCATAACCTCTATATATTGTATCGCGGCAAGACCATTTGTTATCCATTTACCCATTGATTAATTTGTGAGCATAAAACGCATGTCTATTATGCGTATTCAACCACTGACTACGCTCTACGTGGGCGCGTCCCAGGGTTATACCGTCTCACTGGAAATGCTAGCTTGCCAGTAACACAGTATTTTTACCTCATATTTCTTGGCTGTTAAACATGTACATGTAGTAATCAATATGATTGTCTATGAGTAAAATTGTAAACTGGTATTTTGACCTAATGACCTTAAAGTACCCTATGACGTCAAAAATTACTTGACGTCATATGCACATCCGCGACGACGAACGAGAAGCATGGCTTTAGGGAATGTTTCCGTTCTGGTAAAACGTTGTTTGATGGGAAGTGGTAGAAACCAATCCCACAACTCGTTCCAGTTTATCAAACCTTTCTGATATTAAAAGAAACAAATATATACGAGGAACATTCGTTAACCGCTGAGGAATCACTATAATTGTATGAAGTAAGAATTCATTATCAATTAAAAACAGCCTTCACATGGCAATTAACAGCGTTAAGCGAGGTTATAAAAAGACATTTCAAATCTGAGCTTAAAGAACAATCTTTTAAAAACAAAGTTCTGATGCTCCATCCCACTTGTTACAAACTACTGTTATGCATGTTGGCGGCAGAATGAGAAATAAAATATGACAATACTAGGAGCTTCGTGGCAACAAACGATGCACATGCATGCATGACAGATGCAAACCACATGTGCCTATCCCGAAATATTTCTTAAAAAGTAATACTGTAAAATGATTCGTTACAAGGATGAAGATGGGACATGACAAGTTTCCATTAGTCTGGGATGTTTGAAGCCGTTCTGTGTGGAATTAAAACATCATTGGTTAATGGCGGGCTGATCGGGAGGGATCTGCTTATCCGCCTGTCTGGGTCACAGATTACGGGGATTACACTCTGTAGGGATGCCTCGACTTGCGATTCCCTTACAACAGATCACACGTCAAGGACATAGTCAAGGTCATATTCTACAACGTACATGTAGGCGAACAGAATGCGTCATCTCCTCCATATACAAGGACCGATTACGTTAAACCAGGTTAGGCGACACTTTCAGCACGAAATGTCACTTTATAATCTAGCTAGTTTTAGATTTCGTTAATACAATTGTACGTATTCTCACGACTGTCCGTCAAATTATTCATTAGTAAATAGTCAAATATATTCATTTGTAAAATTAATAACAAACATATTTTCCTATTTTACTGTGCTTGAGCAAAGCTTCGCGTGAGGTTTTATTGTGTTACAAACTTTTCTCGCATATTAAACTCCAATATTCCTGATCATGCTTATTAATGTAGATACGTTAAACAGACATACACATTCCACGGTGACCTTGTACAGTATTAATTTATTTTTGTTCATCAAACCATATTGTCCACTTATGAAGTATAATTGGCATAACTGATGGAATAGCCAGCTCTGCTGTTCCGCCGCCCCGGGCAGTGTTCCTGGAATGTCATACTGACTTGAAGGACACTGTGTAACCTTGAGGTTATGGCCAATCGGACATTTCATCTCCACTTGGCCATGTATTGTTCATTAATACTATATATGCATGTTTGAACACGTACCGTATTCTGATAAGGAATTTCCAAAACACTGTTTTTAATTCCATATTATGCCTTTGGAAAAAATCAATTTTCTCTGTGTTTGCGTCTCAAAGTCTCGGCAGCGATGCCGTCGCATGTCTGCTTTGCTTTGGATTTTTACTCCACATATCTTACATCAGAGATATCAAAGTACATATAATATCGAATACAATGTAGATTTATATAGCCGATAGACGATGCATATTATTCACGGTCGTTTTATTGCTTCAAAATTAAGTCGAAAGTTGTGTTAATTATAAAATGCTAATTCCTTGTTTTTTTCTCGTACTGTATATTTACGGCTTCACGCTAATGACAGCTAAGATGTTTCTGGTTGATAAAACGGAAGTGGAATATATTGTCTATTTCCTCTGCCTTCCCAGCGCTTGTTTGGTCACGTGGTTGCCAGGAGGGAATTTAGTGCGAAGAGGTTTACCCGATCAATCGCGCCTCGACCCAGATGCCATAGAAATCAAGCCTATTGAGGACGAGATTTCTCATCAGCAGGTCTTCTCTTTGCAACTGCACCCCGCGACATGTGTACAATGTGTGTCAGTTTCAGAATGACCGATTGATGACACTGCATTGCAAATGAAGATCATACAAAAATGTGCATGCTTTCAGATCACGAAACAACAGGTAGAGAACACGGCTACCGAAGATAACTTGTTACAGTAAAAATCTGCTTTGCGTGTTTTGGTTTATTAACTGAACGGCCTATCCTTGTTCGATCCCCGGCCAAGTCGACCAACCGAAATCAATCACAATGAACGCGGCTAACTCCGGTTCTAAATGCGGTTTAAAAGTCTTGCTCGAATCCGGTACCGTTTTGGAAGTTTCAGAAACAAAAAGCGATGTCCTACATATACGCAATGAGATAAAACTAAAACCAAATTATAAAAAAACAGGAGTCGATTCGGTTAGATCCGGAACTCGCAGTAGGATACCATTTCCAGCATGCACTTAGAATACTGCTTCCCAAAATTGAATGTAATTTCATGTTCTCCTATTCATCTTGATTTAACTCGCATTTAGGTCTGAGCCAGATCTCCGTATTGCCGCCTTGAGGGATGATAGTCCGGCCGTAACATTGTTTCCAGTAATACACTAAGGCCAGTATTGGAATACCCTCTTCGGGAGAAGCTATCAATTCATATCACAAACATTATGTCTCCATTGCAAATAATCAAATCCAAGGATACAACCTACGCTGATTGTTGTAAAAATTAAGATATACTGTTACGTTAAATCCGTGACCATTAACAATGATCTTGACTCCTGTGTCACATCCCTACCACAACTGGCGAGTGCGTTTGTAAACTAGACACACGTGAACCTGAACATTTTATGCTCTCGATGCATATTATACAAATAATTGGTGATGCTAGAATCTCAACTTGTAGATAGAAAGTGAGTTGGGTTTATTGGTCATATATCAAGAGATTGGCAGAGACAGCGCCATAAATCAGTTGTAATCATTCACCCCATGGGACCACGTGCCTCGCAAAAAAACGGAAGGTCGTACACTACGTCAAGGTCAGTACATGGTCAAGCAGTAGAACAGACAGGACAACAATCGGCCGGAGTGTCGTCCCTACATGGCCCTGTTTGCATGGCCAGACAGGATTAACGCTCCCGTTCTGTGGCCAGTATTGCAGGCAGATTTCATACTTATATCGTCGTTATCAGCGACTTCCAATTTAAGAACCCCTGTAGTTGTACAATTTCCTCATAGTGTTTCCTCGTAATATCTCTGATGGATTAAATATTTAAACACGTGAGACATTTTATGTATATATATTCTCAAAATTGACTATATAGTCTTTGATATTTTCTCGAAGCACTGTTTTCAAGTTTCATAGACTTAAAATAGGACTGGTTTATGGATGACAAATATTGCAGATGGCCGTCACGTGAGGTCATAACATGTCCCGCTAAAATTATCTACCTCATATTTACACTGTTATTACTGCTGGAATATTACTACGTTTGTTTTTGTATGTACTTTCGAATTAACAACTAAACAAAATCCCAGCGAAAAAAAGAGCATCGACTCTCAGCTTTTCAAAACAACTGACATGTTGTCTTGAGAAGAGGTTATATTAAGTGTTTCTTACTGTAGCCGTCCTGCCATAACTCAAACGTGTGTATTGGTATGGTCGGATTATCTCGTACAAATCATCTTCGATTGTTTCAACTGAATTCGTTATTGCATAATGCATAGAATCTGATAAAAATATCATAGCACGCCCTGTTCGAGTTCATTGGCAAACATTACTTATCATCAATTCCTTATATTTAAACTAATATCGATCAAAGCGATGCCAGCTTGCATTTTCGCCTGTGGGCAAGCGTATTGGAAGCGGAACACATTGACATGAACATGCTTCCGGTGATGAATGGGATGCCGTTTCACGCCATTGCATTATATATTGCTCGAGTACGTCAAACTAAATAATTAAGGCTGCTGATCACTGTTTACTGTATAAGTGGTTATGTGTTACTGCCTTAGAGCTGTCGTCTGTCAATGGACCGGTTTAACATTATCATACATTAATATTGCACTCTTGTACGATGTGTCTCTAGTGACCTTCGTGGGCTGTCTTAGCGTTTTCATACAAGTGTGCGAACTGTCTCGTTTTTGTTTGATGGACAGGGTTCACTGTTTACTGTATATGTGGTGGTGTGTTACTGCCCTAGAGCTGTCGTCTGTCAATGGACCGGTTTAACATTGTCATACATTAATATATTGCACTGTCTTCATATTGCGTTTTCATACAAGTGTGCGAACTGTCTCGTTTTTGTTTGATGGACAGGGTTCACTGTTTACTGTATATGTGGTGG
>JAUMHH010176495.1:0-15518 GCA_032359455.1 Chlamys rubida
TGTCGTGTTGATTTTTGCAGGTTTTATCATTCTTATTACTTTAGCATACGACTGATTTTATGTTTAGAAAGCTAAGCTGACAATGCTTTATAGTTTTTTATGTGAAACTTCAGGCCTAACAGACTATTGATATAGTCTATGTGTTATACAGTAGACTATTGAATTGACAACGGACACCAACATACATTCTAGCATTTAGGAAGTATTTGAAGAATAGGATTAAGCAAAATTGATATGAAAAACGTGTTTTTGTGTTTATTTAGATAAAACAGTTTAATTAATGATCGTTAAATACTTTTTTTGTAATAATAAATGTTGCTGGAATAACAAGTCTGATAAATGTATGTGTTGTTTTTTATGTGCATTCCTACGGCAAAATTGAAGCAACCTACATATTATTATGTGTGTTGTATTTTGAAAACAGTGTTAACCGTGCTTTCTTTTAAATTTGAGGAAGATGGCAAAAACTGACAAAACTTTTTTTATGGTGCTCTTTAAATTTCATCTCAAGGGCGTCACCTATCCAGCTCGTTTACTAGGCTTTCACAAGGTTGTCTCTAGCTCAATGTCAACTAAACAGCGTTACGGTGCATGCTAATTATTTTTAAAGTCGTCTATCTTTCATTACCCTCATTTCCAGTTCAGAACAAATCATGTATATGGTCGTATTGCATCTCATAGTCTAGAAGACAACAGCTAAATTAAAGAAGAAATCTTTATTTAGTAACATTTACTAAACCAATAATTAACGTTGAGACACTCTCTCTTTACGACAATTTTTTATGAGAACCTGCATAGTTCCTCCATGTTTATAATTTTAGAAATGAGACGATGTCCCAAAAATAGTTACGTCTTGCCCAAAACCTCTTCACTCCAGAAGTCAAAAATATCGCTGTAAACTTACTGTGACGTTTTGACTCCTATTAAAAAGGCTGAATTAGAAGTACACATTGACATCAATCGTCCTGGTGTAATACGTTTCACGCAAACAAATTGCAAACCTGTTTAAGAATCAGATGACCGCAAATTTCCTATTCATTTTTGAATTAAGATGGTAATGGATTATGTACTATTAACCTTGACAATAATTTCCTCTTAACCTGTATACAGATGATTCCTAAACAGCGAATAACTGAAGATTCTACCACATAGTCATTTAAGTGATTTAAACTATAAACAGATCGTTTGAAACTCACAGTAAATATTCAGGAAAATTAACCAGATTCGAAATTCCTTAAAAAAACACAATAAAATACTACAACCTTTGTACAACATCGATAGCCAACTCCCTTAATTTATCCAAATTTTGATTCTTGATATGGCATAGTAGATTATTTGTTATTCTCTTCATTATCCTTTGTTATATATATATACCGATGATTGCAAAAAGGGAAAGACAGAGGAGTTCTTTCTCTATAGATTATAAGCATATTGAATTCGTACCATATAGATTATTATCATATGGAGTTCGTACAATTAAGAGTATTATCAGAACACTTTGAATATGTTTATATTGTTGTTTTTAATATCAAAATTATGATAAACAAAGATGTTATGGAACCTAAATGTATCTTTCTTCAATATTATTTTAATGAAATTGGTAGAACATATTTATAGCATATGTCTTTACGTGTCATATACCTACTAGCCCAAATGTATAATTGACGATGCATCATGGTCACTGTCGACACAGCAGATTAACACACACGTTTATGTCAGATAAAACAGAGTTATATATCTTTAAATATGTGCTGCGTAAGTATCTCGACCCCAGAAGCGTCTCCTTCCATTACAGTGAAATCCAATGTCTACAGTTATATTTTCAGGGACTAATAAGAACAATGGTTCCAGATACATTAGTTTTTCGGGTTACATCAAAAAGCGCCTCCAGATGAAAATCTGTAACCGTAAAGAAAAGTTTATTAGAATACTCATTATAATTAGGACCAAACTAAGGAATGCACATCAACCAACCCCACACTCCTCATCCGCAAATCTCAAAAGTTTTCTACCGAAATAGCGCACGTATCACTTCTACAACAAAATATATATACATTAGATATCAAATAAGTGTATCGGGAAAAGCAGGAAACCAACGGCATGAATAAATAAAACAAAAAGGTTTTAAGAAATAATGAAATATAAATAAAAGCAATTTAAAAATCCTAAATTTCTAATCACAGATAGATTACTTCCTAGAAGAATCACGAAAAACATATCTTTAAAGGCCTGTCAGAAACACAAATATTGGATGCTTGTGACGCTCTACCTCTTCGGAGACTGTGTATTAGAATGACTTATTGTCTATACATACAGAGTGGAGCGAAATTAACTTGGTATATAGTGCGCTTGGTAATGCACACGTAGTGAATAAGTGTTTACCAAATGTTAAGCCCGGTGAGCGGGCGGTTGTCAGCAAGGACCGGTCTGCCGGGGCGTACCGACTGTTGGCCTATTATCTCGCCAAAATTACCAGTGAGATGCCCCTCCTATTGTCCGCTTTTGACATCGAGACATCAGCTTCTAGTTTTGACTGGCAAAGAAGGCGCATTTTATTTTTGAATTGTTTTTGTACATCGGAGCAAGGAACACGCACCAAAGATGTGCTTTAAAACATTTGGCACACAATAGTGTAATGCCGACTAATTCTTTCCAAATGTCGATTCAATTTGGATGCACGGTGAACAACGAAAATAATGATGTCATCTAGATCTACAAAAAACCCAGAACAAACTTGATTCGGAATAACTTGTACAACTACGTGTCAAAGGAAAAAGAATTCCCTGTTGGAATTCATTTTGATTTTTTATGAAAAGAATTTATTTTGATAAAAGTTAATTGCAAAAATGCAGATCGCTTTTAGATGTACAGAGATTTGTTTGGTGTGTGTATGTGTGTTGACGATTAGACAGTAACCTTCGGCCTTTGGTACACTTGTGATTAACTGGTGAAGTCCTTAGATGTTACTGTAAAGCGGGTTATTTGCGCGGGCATACAATTTTTGTGATTTAGACCCAAAATCAGAAAAAAATAATATACACAGAATATAACTTCTAGACATTTGAAGGAACACAAGCTTAGCGGTCTTTTTGTACAGAGACGGGACTCTCGGCATACAAAGTGTCAAATAGTCAAATTAATAGGCTTTATGATAACAAATTGAACAACAACAAGCAAGTCCATTTCGTTAAACAAATCATATGATGTAGTATATATCATAATTATTATGTGATATAACTTATTTTCACACATTGTTACTCTTTATGTATATGAATCGTTATAGTCCCTGTAGGTAGGGCGTAATAATTGTACCTGCTGCCCCCATTGCATGATCGTAAGAGGCGACTAAATTTGGGATCTTATTTTTTCTGTTCTTTCTAAACAACTTTGTTCTTCCTAATGTCTGCCTTGACAATGCCTCACTTTTGGCCTTTAGTTGAGCGTTCGCTCCTGTGAGGAAGGCTTTGGGTTCTGTCCCCTGGCCGAGGCATACCACAGTCTGTAAAAATGGTAGTTTCTATTCCTGCTTAACGCTCAGAAATTTAGGAGTGGGGCGACTGGTTCGCCCGTTGTCAGTATAATGTGACCGGGTGGGGTGTCCTGCTGAGTGTCTTCGGCAGAATATTTCAGTGAGGTATCACTATGAAGTCGACATCACAAGGAGACAAACACAAACATATCGCAGCCTCCTAAAACACACGCATACACTACACGCATGCATCTTGCACACAGAGGAGGCCATCCTTAAATGACCATAGCTGTTGATAGGACGTTAAACATTACTAAACCAAACCAAACCAAATTATGTGTACTGTGTATTGTAAGATAGGAAAGTAGCGCCAGTTAAGTACCAGTGAATGCATTGTTGTATCTCATTGTGGGATAATTCATAAAGATATATCCTTATGGTCGTTTGTCGTTACATACTATTTGAATGAAGCAATACTAAAGCGATAGCTTACAAGTTTTGATTTCATACACATCAATATTGAAAAATATATTATTTTACAAGAGTGTATGAAATATTGTTAATATTTAATAAATCATTTGTGTCAGGGATGTTGACATAAACTGTAGTCAAAACCGAGACAAACAATCTACAAGGAATAAGCTTAATTATCCAGCCAACGTAAACAGATTACTGTAACTGACCCACCTACATGTACCTATATATTAACCTGTTGCACGTGCCATCGGATGGTTCACGTACCTTTCGTCTAATCATCCCGTGTCACATAGCATATATTGTATTAGATAGTATCTGCTCTTATATAGATAAATAGAAAGAAGACAGGTGAACTGGTCATCCCATGACCATCACATGACCATCACATGACCATGACCATCACATGACCATCACATGACCAACCATGTATCAGTAACGAGGGTTATCTAGCACGTGATGGACGTTAACCATGTGATCTGATATTGGCCACGTGATAAATTGAAGGATGCATGCACATGGGATAATTCAAAGAGCATACGTTTAAGATATCTATTCAACAATAGACTATTCAATCGATAAGAGTCATGGACTTTGAAAACTGTTTCTAAACATTTCCATCAGGTTTGTAAGCATAACGATTGTTTACAGGTTATGGGGAGTTAAAAGTAAAAACATGTGTGGTGTTTTGTTGATTAGTAAGACATGTACTGTTTCACCACTATCAGAGAAATGACCGGTAAAGTGTATGTGCACAACGGTAGGAAATATGTTCTTGTTGGCAATAAGATCGCCATCGGTTCCGTTACACTATGAGCATATACGCACTTACTTGTTATAAATGCCCGAAATGAGTATCAAATCGACAAACGGTTCGACTACGCTTTGATTCATACCTGATCATAGATGTGCGAGAGTCTATATGAGCCCCCTCGTCTTGATTCAGAAATGGCGTATTCAGATTATTTTTTATTTTTATATTTTATCTGCCTCATTCAACACGACCAAACTTTCAACACCCCTTGATCAAGTGAAGCCGTCTAATAAAGAAAAAAGAACCAGAAAAGAACACCAACACGGATGCAACATTGAATGATACTATGCTTAATAAGTGCGAGAACCATGTGTCCAATACATTATTTGTGAATCGTCTACAGAAAAATCTGAACTTATTTGATAAATACGACCTTAATGTCTTCAATACAATGAAATGTCGCTGACATTATATTTCCTTCATAAATGTTTTTGTTATGCATTCCAGAAGCATTTTATGAATATAAAAGGAACTGATACATTTCATGTTATTAACATGTGGGTAACAACCTTGACGTGATTTCATTGACCGGTCTTTCAATTATGACGTCACATAAGAATTATTTGCCTTAGCATCTTGTGACGTCACGATTAATGAATTTTTTCCCCAAACCGGAACCGGAACAAATTATTTCTGATAGAAATTTGTGGTTTTCCATATATAATATGGACGTTATTTGATAAAAGTAACACAACTCGTCATGGTTGATTATCATTATCATCTTAATCCATTTATTATCATTTTATTTTCCATTTGTAAAAAACATTCGGTTCAAATCATGTTTATATAGGATTTGATAATTGATTAGCACCCGAATTAGATAAACACGATGACCTAACTGCACATCTTAGGGAACCTGTGTATATTTATTTAGGATCGACCTTCATTTATATGGTAGTATGAACGCTGTTGGCAACGAACATATTCTATGGTGCGCGTTAGCGCTCCATACAGAATATGTTCGTTGCAAACTGCGTTCATACTACCGTCAATCCTTATATTTACATCATAAATAATGTTCAAATGCTATACAAAGCAAATAAACATTCGAAGCGGGTTGCTACGATGGTAACTACGGTAGCCGTGGTTACTATGATAATATAGTTCCAGTGAATCTACATCGATATATTGGTAAATTTAGAAAATACGCAGTGAACAACAGTATTGTTTTTTTTCCATCGCCAGTGATTTTTCAATAAAGTAATATTAGTAGCACTTCGAACACATTTTATTCATTTATAGCTGTCGTTATGTACACGCATTGACACACTGCTCTGGTAGTGACGCGGTCGAACGTCGCAAACGGAAGCCGCCATTGTTTGCTTTACCGTCAAAGAATTTTGAATGTGCATCAATGGAATAAGAAGTTTGCCAGCATCCCTTTGTTGTATAATCAGACATAATGGATCCCGAATATGTTCCATGTTTCTATATGTTGAACGAACCAAACAATGGCTGTCATCGAACAGTTATCGCACTGAAGCGAGAATGGCGCCATATTTGAAACATATATCAATCCGCCGAGCCGTTTTTCATTGCGTTTACGCTAATTTATACGCAGTCAGAATTTACTTAGCTGAATAAGGAAGAGATGTAAATAAAGTATCATTTGATATGTATGGAGGAACGGTCGCTATCGCGTAGTATGTAGATTAATGTAATCTATAATCAAGTGTGTATGATCAAGGCTATTGTGTTCTAAACACATTTGCTATATTTGAATTGGGAGATAATTGCAATCTGTTCGAGTTTATATATATATATACTACCACAGCCTATGTGGATATATGGGGGCCGCGGTGGCCAAGTGGTTTAGGCATCTGACATTCTGCGTCCACTAGCCCATCATCACTTGGTCGCTGGTTCGAGGCCTACGTGGGGCAGTTGCCAGGTACTTGGCGTAGGTCGGTGGTTTTCTCCGGGAATTCCGGCTTTCAACCAAAACCTCGCACGTCCTTAAATGATCATAACTGTTAATAGGACGTAAAACACAAACAAACCAAACTATGTTGACATAGCTACGGATATCGGGACATACAAATAGCCAAAGAGGTACAGAAACAGGACAATTACATCAGATGTACACCCTTTACAAATTAATTGTTTATTTACACTAATAATCACTTTGACATATGTTATACTATCATCTGAAATACACATGTAACGAAGTGTATTTAATATACAGTTGGGCACTTAATACACCACAGATTCTATCTTGTTTTCTTATTTACATAATTTTCTGTAATCACATATGTCTTCTCTTCAATATTCAAAGGCTAGGTTTAAATGCACGATTGCCAAATCTATAAACATTTGAGGATGCACAAAAGTAAAATGCCTAAGGTAACCACAACCCGAGACGACCAGACACGACATAGCCTTTGTCCACACAAGAGCTCTCCCTTTCTTGTCAGTTCAGGCAAATATTGAGAAAAGGATAAGAAACTTCCGGTTACTACAGTTCTTCAAAGCCTCAATCTGATACATAGTCATAGATCCTTTTGCTTGGTCCCATCACTAAGTACTACGAGACACAGCTGTAGCCATGACGTCGATCTACATAAATTTGATTGGATAAGTAATTATGATACAATGGCCATGTCACACTGAACTGGTAGGACCACGTATATACAGAACAAAAGTAGAAAGGCCAAGGACATACTAAGAGTACGTGTAAATACGTCTAATTTCCGGTTATCACAGTTCTTCACAGCCTCACTCTGATACATAGTCATAGGTCCTTTTGCTTGGTCCCATCACTACTACGAGACTCATTTGTAGCCATTACCTACATACAATCTGATTGGATAAGTAATTATGATACAATGGCCATGTCACACTGGACCGGTAGGACCAAGTATATACAAGACAAAACAGGAAGTGACGTGTAAATATGTCGCCGATGTCTTGTTTCTTGTCCGATCACACATCCGGTTGAAATTGTTACTCGCGTAGTGCGCAAAACACAAATGTGTCCCTGATCAGGGACACCATTCTATACGCGGATATCAGTACACAGATAAAGATTATTTTTATAACCCATGCAGAGATTTTTTTATTATTTATAGTATATTTTTTAATGTGATGAAATATGTAATGATTTTGTACTACCACAAATGTATTCAATGTACATAACACCACACTACAAATAGAGATATCCAATAAATTATTTACTACGGTGATTGAGTGGTGTCATTCTCGCCCTTTCACATAAAAACCCTATTCTAATGGAAACCATGTTTTATACTTAGTTCTAGTCTCTTCGTCCCTTTGCAAATTTGAATAAATTGAATCGTCCTGTTGAGACTACCGGACTGAAGGGCAAAAGGAAGAAATGCAAGAGAACATACCTGTATCAGCCACTGTATCTTTACCAATTAGCTTGACATGATCGTAAATTTTCGCAACTTTGACATTGATTTTGTCAAATATTCACGATTCAGATATTTTCTTTTATTATTAATATTCAATTATAAAAATTCAGCTCGAATAAACACCTTTTGTAGTTAATGTAACTGTTGTTTAAGCTGTTGAGAATGGAATACACTTGTCATATGTTGCATTGATTTTCAAGTAATTTCGTAGATATGACATCTTTTCGCGAAGAATATTTACAGTTATCAGAATAAACCCTATTGTAATTGTTGTATAGTAAGTTCTAAACACGTAACGTTAGAAACAATTGTATAGATACTTTATCACGTATCCTGTGTTTCAACATTCGTTTTGAAACTCTTCAGATTTTTTTTTATTCTTTTTGAACATCATAACCACAAAAAAATCCTAAATGAGCAATAATGAGAAGTATTTTTGACTTTGTGAGGCTTTTGGCATCAACAAATGAAGTGTTTAGATAGGTGCTTTCCAGTGATTGTTTTACGTCACAAGGTGGCTAAACTTTGCTGGCGGACTATCACTCGCTGAGGTTTACCGTTACCTTGTCGCTAGTATTTGTTTTTGCATGGTTAAATAAAATGCATGTTAACAAAATCGCTTAGTGAGTAAATAGAATCCATTACGTTTGAAGAATAAGTTTGATAAATAGTTTCACTGTAGATAATATTAATGTAAGTCTACATTAAATATTTAAATTGTTTGTTGACGGTGTAGCATTTTATGGTAAAATGGTATGCGGTTATCGACCAAGAGAGAATATTAAGAAAAGAAAGCGGAAGGGTAGAAGAGACACGACAATGACCAACTTAGTTGGTGGACTATCGTTTTTTAAACAATTCCCTGTAATTTTTCATCCACAAGTAAATTATTTCGTTATAAAATAACAAACTTACGTCACACTTCTATAACTTTTAATACAAGAACAAATGCCTTATCCTCACCAAAAGGCCAATCATACAATAATACACAATAATGACAATACACCTTACACATATACCTTATTTTCACTATTGGCAAAGACTCGGATGACACTTTACGACAAATAATGCCGTAAAGTGGTTCATTGTTGGAAATGGTTTTTTCCGTTGACTACAGTAACACAGTATCCTATAGTATTTCTGTCTACAGTTCCTGATGGTAAGCATTGATAGTACTTTTTCTTGCATGTTCTGCTTCAAACATGACATATTATGAATATAATTAAATGTTTCAGGACTACTGCGGCTGACAGGCAGAAACAGATGAGGATAAAGGTAAAAGATGTTTTTCATATAGACATCAAATCAGAACAACCTCTTGGATCTAACAATATTGAAAAATTCGATATCATCACTTCCAGTTATTGCCTAGAGGCAGTCACCCACAGCCTCGAGGAGTTTAACGCATGCGTACACAACATGGCGTCTCTTCTCAAGTTAAACGGCCACATAATTGTGGCTGGCGAACTTGAAGCCTCGCGTTATGTTGTTGGAGATTACACATTTAATTGTGTAGCTGTATCCCAGTCTGACGTGTACAATAGTTTTGAGCAAGCTGGTTTCCGTATCGAGTCGTTTAGAGAAATGTCAGCCCCTAATCCTGGCAAAGACCTGCTTTCTGACTTCAACGGTGCGTACGTAATGGTGGCCAAGAAAGTACGCTGCCGTTAAGTAGGCGTGGACGACACACGACAAATACGGGGTAGGATAGTAAACGGATTTGGAATCAATTAACATTCTATGAGCATACAACCAGGACAATGTGGAAGATTAGCCGATGGCTAAACATGTATTCATCCTCAACAAAGAATATCTATTATTATTATTATTGTCATAAACGGGAATCAACCGCAAAGGCGTTTTCATAAAGAAACCATGTATTTTGTCCCATTGCTTTCATCAGACAATGTAATCAGTTAAAGCTTGAAAGAAAGGTTTCCGGTGCACTGTATCATAACACGGTATTGTATAATACTATGACTAGCTCAGTTCAGAATCTTGTTGTTCATAGTTTTGGTTAGCTTAACGATTCGTTAATGTGTGTTATCAAAATCCGTTTTATGGGAAACATCAGAACATTTTCAAAGAGTTGATTTTTTCGTCCTTGGAGTACCTGTGCATCATTGTTTGAAATTTTCATGTTTTCATGAATATACTTCAACAAGTCACTTTTATCAAATGGTAGTTAAGCTAACTGGCTTTGAACACTGAACTCTGTAGCTGCAACGTTTTAAATCAAAACGTTTGTCTTTTTAAATTAAATAATTTTTTTATTGTTTATTCACCTCGTTGTTGTATTTATTTCCGATTTATGTTTGTATGTATGTATGTACGTATGTACGTATGTATGTGATGTATGTGATGTATGCAAGCAGAAGAGTAATACTGACAGTGCTGACAATGAAATTGACAATGTTTTGAAGACAATCTGCCGCGTTGTAAACACACAACAATAAATATTATATACCACAGAATATAATGTAAATCAAAGAAGAATAAGACAAAGGGACAGACGATACAAACCGATTTAGTTAATACACATTCAACAGACATTTGTGATGTTTGATCCAGTGCCTATATTGGACCTTAGAGTGTTTGCTAAGATACATATGATAGTAATAGATAATTCTTCATGCAATAATGTCATAAATAAGAGCTTATACATATTCTTAATTTTTCGTGCAATTGGTTTCATTATACATGCAACTTAATGTATCAGCATGCCCTGATAATTATCATTATCGGTCAATTTTAAAGATCCAAGATAATCTAACTCTTATCTGTCGAGGTAAATAACATATACAAAGGACTTGGGGCGTTATGGGCCATTTTTGGCCTCATAAAAGGTGAACATTTCAACTTGAATATATTTCTAAATTTCTGTTTTAAACATCATATCGGTTAATTGGAGATATTTTTCTTGGTGCAGATTTTTTCAATGTACATGTGAAGATGCCCTACCATAGCAACAAAATTGCGTTGCTATGCAGAAATAGCCAAAATATGGTGTTTTTGGACAGTAAGCATGCAGAAATGAAAGTTTCCGCATGTGACAAACATGAATTCCTTTCTCTGATTGAACACTGGTATGACAATGTTTAGGCATGTCAAAAATATATTTGTTTGGTGCATGCGGAGGCTTTTAAAACTTGAAGAGTGTTTAGTTAATTTACTTCAAAATTCCCAATTTTCAACCACATTTATTATGGAAATGCGGGTTAATTTCTCTCGTTGGAATACCGTACCTTCTTAAGCAGTTGCTGAATGAATTAGTCCAGATTACGAATATAACAACTAATTCTAAATTCCCGATGAGGCCGGAAATGACCCTATTCGCCACTTATCCTTTTATGTAGAGTTTAGAATAAAACAAATTCACACAACTTGTCGCAATAACTATATCAAATAAATAGATTTACCGTACCATGACCTAAACTAAGTGGATGGTAGAAATAGGCTGTTACCATACAATAGTGATAACAAACCTTTTAAAGGCAATGAAATTCGTCAGGATTTTAATTCTCAATTTTTCTTATACCACAAATATATTTCCCCGAAATTAACGCTATAAGGGATTTTCCTAATCTGGGCCCACATTAACCGTTTGTGTATTTGAATTAGATTCTTCTTATAATCACGTACAGCAATATCAGTTCCTTGGTACTATTTGTCAACACCATTTTAACAGCCAGGTGCCTTCACCGCATAGTTATAATTGCAAGCAGTATCTCATTTGCAGATACAACCGTCTCTGATGTATATTGCATAATATTTTCACTTGCTGTGACAATACCGTTCTATATCCTTTCTTTCGAAAGCATAACTGTAGCTGTTATTTGCTGTGTATGGTTACAGAGCCTGAACACTACCTTTACAATTGTATGACTATGAGCTCGGAAAATTGTTCTTTATGAAATACTTTACACGTTCCACTTTTTCGTTTCCACAATGTTAATACGAGTATTACATTCGTTTGAAATATTATTTATTGTTTTAAAATTTAAAGCAAAATAATCAGATATCATATCTTGTTGCTTTATCTCTCGATGTTATGTAGGAAACAGCATGTGAGGTCACCCGTTCCTCTGTTGTTTTAGTTATTGATCTGACCTAGCCGATAACAAAGGGCTTGAATTGTACGGGAAATCATAAATAAGTTTTTTTTAATATATAAAAAACGACAATATAAACAATTAACTGCATATATGTAGCAAAGTTACTGGTATAACTGCAACATGTATCGCAATCAAACTTAACGGCACACCATTAATTTGGTGTGCGACACATGCTACAATTATATCGGTAAGTATCTCGCATCTAGGTTGTTCCTTGTTTGAATATTAAGAGCCATACAATCAGATTACATTGTAAAACATGTAGGACAAGTCCTGATAACAACGCCACATGCTATCAACTTCACCCTAGACGTAGGAGAATCAAGGTTATCACTATGCAGTTTGACTAGAGAACGATAAATAAAGCACACAGATAATGATACAGACGGTATCAGTTTGTGTACACCTTACTTCGTCTGTTCAGTACTTTCAATACTTCAAAACTCGTATATAAGATTTGTAAAGACTGTTTGTTTTGATTAAAACTGTGTTTGCTGTATTCTTTGGTTTGTTTGTGTTTCACGTCCTATTACATGTAACAGTTATGGTCATTTAAGGACATGCCAGGTTTTGGTGATGGATGAAATCTGGAGTTCCAAGAAAAAACCCAACGACCTACGGCCAGTACCTGACGACTGCCCTACGTACTCTGTACTCGCAAAGTTAATATTTTAGAATTATAATGTAACAATGGTATGCATTGAACCATATATGTCGTGTATTAATTGATTAGTTGGTACTCTATGTGTGTAGAGGTTGGGGAAGCTTTGATTAGGACATGTTTTGGCTTTCCTTGGAACGGTACAGCACATTGTACGCCTCGCAGGTAGCTCAGATTAGTTTTGTTTGTAATTTACAAAACTTATTTAGACAGTTAAACTATGTCCGTTATGTTAATCATATTACGTGTCCTGCAGTATTATCAAACATAACAAAACGCTAACACGTTTTGCTTTGGTTATTTCAGAATTTCTCTCGGCATTTCATTTGCATTGTTTGTGAAATCTGGTAAAATATCTTTTCCGTGATTTCATTTATATATATATTAACTGAAATCATTATCAGAACTGTATGTTAAATATTTAAGTTTTCTAGTTAAGTTGACAATGCTTCGTGATATATTGTCCGCATCAATATTATATAGATATCTAATCTACAGTTAATCGGTGTGTCTACCTGTATTATTGTAAATGAAATAGTGAACAACTGTGGTAGTATTTGATACAAACTAAGACACGGGACACATATAATTAATCTTAAAAATGAGTGGATCACTTATTCCAACCGTTAATTTTGACAATTTTGAGCCTGCAAGTTATATGGAGGATTACTACGCACATGGATCCTGGCTGTATATGGAAGGAGAAGACTTGCCGTTTGCAATGCGACAGTTGCACCACTTCTTCAGTTCACGTAAGTATATATTCAATGTCACGTGATCATATATTCATTTTTATATTAAAGTTTGTCTTTTAAAAGTAAAAAAAGATGTCTTATATCACAATTTCTGTTTATTATATATAGGGTAAACACATCTTCTATGCAGAGAGTATACCAAATTTTCTTTAATTTTTGAAAATTACTGCAGTAAACGGAATTAAATAACATCAGCGATTGTATTTAAATCATTAATCAAAATTACGATAAAGGGGAAAGAATTGGTGTTTTCGGACCCAAATATTTAATTTACATGATTTCCAAAGCTAAAATGCTGGCAATTTCTTTTATCAGTTGCAGAAGAGACCTTCGATACATAATAGCCCTCAATTCAGATACTGGTCGATAATGACTGTTGGGCTGTTTAAAAGTGAAATATTCCGTTTCGTTTTGTGATATGAAGGTCGATGTTTTTGGGGTTTTGCTCATTCGTATGCCTTGTTATATTTTTTGAGGACGTGACATTACTTGGATATGACCTAGATTTACACGACAGCTTACGTCGATCAATGATTCAGAAGACGCTTATCCTTCCGGAACATCTGGCGTTATTATCATAGTGGTGCCCGTGGATCCTTCCTTTGTTCATATTAACCATAGTTTTATAGTTTTGTATACGGATTTGGTGACACCTAGGTATCTTCTTATTGGTTTGCTTTACCACGTGTATGATATATTCAATTTCAGTGTATGTAATAATAAATGGACGAAATTACCAAATGTACAGTTAAATGTTTACCTTGATTGGCTTCTACATCGACAAACTAAATTTGTACTTAATGGGTTCTTTCTTCGTATGGTGTCTTAAGGCATTGATGACTGATATGGTATCATTATTTGGCAGGAGACAGTAAGACGGATGCAACATGTAATGCAGGAAACGCATATCTTTTAAAGGTGCAGTTACCTGTGTGTGTGTGTACATTAATATTTCATGATACAAGGTGGAATAATCTGCTTGTGGACTCCCCCCCCCCCAAAGTAGTCGTAAACTTTAGGGCCACAGTGTGGCATCCTCGATATCCAGGGGCTACGATCACATTCGCTCTCTACACCCCTGGAATATGTCATAGCTGAATTGAAGGCACGGATATAGCTATTTTATTGGTCTCAGGTAAAAAAAACTGACCAATCGCTGGGCTGACACCCGTCCTTTGAAGATTACAAAGGAGAGACGTCCGACTTTAAAGCCTGTCAATATTTACCGTTACGTGACCGCGAGATTCTTTTGATGTACATCAAGGATCGAAGTAGTCTTCTCGTCTCGTCCACAAGGTGGTGCACACTGAGCCTTCGATTTTGCATATTCCAGGGGTGTAGAAAGCGAAAGTGAGCGTAACTCCTGGATATCGAGGATGTACAATTACATGTTCCTTCTCATAAGCACATAATGTAAGTAAATATTATCCTAAGAATGAAACAAGTCTTCATTGTGATAACTTAAATCATTATAAGAAATATTTTTTTATAAACCAGAGTCCGGAACATTTTTTTTTTTTTTTAATGTTAACCCTTCAGGTTTGGGTAAAGAATAGGCATGTATCGCACCGAATATCGTAAAAGGCAACTAATGTGGCCATGGAATCACTGGCAGATTCGGAGGTTGTGTATCTGTTTTCCACTTATAGGATAAAGGCCACATAACCAAATTCCCAATTCTGCAGGGGGGTTACGCATTAGCCGCCTCTTACGATGCATGCAGTTGGTAAAAACATTCTTCTCAATCTCCAACCTGCTGGGGTGGCAACACTTTTTGGTTTGGGTTTTATTTTGTTTAACGTCCTATTAACAGCTAAGGTCATTTAAGGACGGCCTCCCCTGTGTGCAAGATGCAT
>JAUMHH010176506.1:0-15514 GCA_032359455.1 Chlamys rubida
AAACAAAGAAACTCTTCGTCTGACCGGTTATCCCTTGTAGTCCAGCAGCCAACTAGCTTAACCTGGAAGTGGAGTATGACGATTACAGGAGGGGACTGTACATTGTTACCATTACACGACGGGACTATACATTGTAACCATTACAGGGTGGGACTATACATTGAACCATTACAGGGCGGGACTGTACAGCGTGAGGATTACATAACAGGATAGACGACTGTATGGATTATTTAGATCAGAACAAAAGTATTGTAAGGAATATAACTCCACAGTCATGAAAAGATGAATTTCACTTTCTGTCAGTTTGTAGTAAATTTTCATATATCTTAGAGTGCAGTTAAGGCTCTTCAGTTTCATTATCAATTGTCAAAAATAGTAAACAGATATACATGTTAGGGAAATTTATCTTTGAAGCTATCAGAACCTTTGTTTAATTATGTTCTACATCATCTCTGTACATTCTCTATACATCGATTGGCAATCTTTCAAAAGTTGTGCACCGGCACGGTTTCTAGATCCCGTGGTACCCTATATCCGATAATTGTCAAAATTGAGATATCGATCAAATTCTATGTTCCTGGTCCTGGCTCGGGTTGAATTCCTATTTCAATCCAAAATAAACTTGCTGTGTATACTTTCAATGACACCCCTGTACGTGCAACCTTTCAAAAGTTGTGCATCGGCACGGTTTCTAGACCCCCTGGGAACCTATACCCGAAAATTGTTAAATTTGGGATTTCGTTCAAATTCTATGTTCCTGGTCCTGGCTCGGGGTCAATGTCTTTTTCAATCTTAATTAAACTCGTTGTTAATACTCTCAGTGGCACCCCCTGTACATGCAACCTTTCAAAAAGTGTGCACCGGTATCCGGTTTACATTTTTAAAAATTTTAATTTTGAATAACGAATAACTTTCGAATTTTAATTTCGACCCCGGAAAGTAAAGTTAGAAAGTTATTCGTTATTCCGAATAACGAATAACTGTCCAACTTTACCTTGCCGCAAAACTAGGACTTGTAAAAATCTCTGCATTTGAAAGAATTAGCATATTGATGCGAATTAGTGCATGAGTTTGAATTGTTTGGAGACCACGGTGACATTCCACTAAATGACTGGTGTTCTACTTTCCTTATTGTAACTATGTTTGATGTTAATTTCTCTACACGGCGCTTTATAGTTATACACGGAAATCCGAATTTTACGATGGCCGAAGGCGGCCAGAAACGATACACTTTTGTGTGGTACACAAACAAAGCATGTATACCTTGATTCTGTATTGCGTTACTCTTGTGTGGTACACGTAAACTTTAGCCTACCTGAAAAATATACTGACATGGCTACATGTCTTGAACCTTTTGTAGAATTCATGTACAGAAAGCATGGAGTAAAATTAACCTATGCAGAAGCAAACGGCTATATAACGAGCGTTTCCTCTCATATGCAAACGTTGACATATACATACTTCCTCTGTGTTATCATGTAAGGTAGTGTTTGCGACCCAACTTTGACGATTGTGACAATTAGTTGTCTTGTTTGTTATGTGTGAACTTATCTACAAACAGCCAAAAATTGTGTAACGGATCGTCTACTGTAATTGACTTTAGTTAACGTTAATTTTCGTGAGGCCTTGGATACAAATTGCCCACAGTCATTCATAATTCTAGTATAAAACAGAGCCGAGTGACAATTTATATAATCTGTCGCGAATGATATTTTTTATTCGTCCGATGTATTTCATCTCGAATAAGTTCATTGACTTAAAATGAAAATTTAAACTATTTTTAAGCAGCAATGTTTAAGTAGATTGTGTAACATGCTGTAGAAGCAGATATCGCCTTGCCTTCCTCGCCTGGACGAACGTTCAACATGAAAGCCAAAAATTAGGTGTTGCCAAGCAAGGCACTAGGAAAAGGTACAAGCTGTCCAGAGGACCTGTATCGCTCACCTGGATATTTGAGCAATCATGGGGAAATATTCCCAATAAAAGTGCTTTTGCAAATATTTCCATATATTGAGTCTCCTTGGCTTAAGAATGTTCCAGACTAAATGATACTTTATACTACTCTATCCCAGCATGTTGCTGGTCAAGTATCATCACCCAGGTCCTTATCTTACTGCGGAAGAAGTTGTTTAAAGATATTTATATATTTGACCCCTGTGACAATGGAAGTAGGCCAAGGTCATTTATTTGAGGAATCTTTATAGCACTTTGTCCCAGGTACCTATTGGACAGATATAATTACTCTGGGTCTTCTATTTATTCTGAAGAAGTTGTTTTGAGATTTTTACATACTTAACCCCTGTGACCTTGAAAGAAAGTCAATGTCATTAATTTGAGGAAGTTTATAGCACCCTGTCCCAGGTACCTCCTGGCCAAATAGAATTGCTCTAGGACTCTTGGGTATTCAAAAGGAGATGTTTAAAGGATTTTACAATTTTGAACCCTGTGACCTTGGAAGTAGGTCACGGTCAGTTATTTGAGGAAAATGTATAGCACTCTGTCCCAGGTACCAACTGGCCAAATATAATTACTTTGGAATCCGTGTTATTCTGAAGAGGTTTTTCAAAGATTTTTTACATATTGAACCCCTGTGACCTTGAAAGTATGTCAAAGTCATTTATTTAAGGAAAGTTTATAGCACTCTGTCCCAGGTACCTACTGGCAAAAGATCATGGCCCGAGGCCCTCCAGTTCTTAAGAACTTTGTGCCAGATGAGCTGATAAAATATCCCAAGTATTGCATTTGGCTGCAGTAGATTTATTTTGGTCGCTTTTGTGTCCCCAAAGTAGAGGGCAGAAAAGCAAATCCTCTATTCTGCAGGGGGTTCCCCCATAAGTTGCCTCTAAAGAATGCATACAGTGCGTAGCGAATTACAGGGCGCGAAAAATCCCACAATAGATTTTACAACGGTCTATTGATGTGATGGCGAATGTAATACAGGCCTTATCATTTTCCGATTGATTGTACCTGTCGAATGATTTTGAATAGGTTATTGAGCATGTATAAAGGTATAAATTATAGTAAGATCACCAACAAAAATTGATAACACCAAATGATTCAGGTTATAACCTAATCGTTATAGTGATATCACTTGAATGGAAACAAAGTACATCGGTTCCCCATAATTCTTAGTCGACTTTGCGCCGTCATAATTAATTTAACTCAATGGCCAATGCTAGCAGGGCTAAAACTTTTTATAAACATTATTTCAGCATAGAATGAATAAGACAACGACTCGTATCAATGAATACAAACGTACATAGAACACGGAAAAATACCAAACAAGTGAAATAATACAAATATACGTCGAATAACTATTGCGGTGTTTCCCTTCCATAATTTAAATTGCATTGTTAAGATTCTTAGTGAATTCCTTCAGGTCATTGAAATCAAAAGCACATCAAACAAGACTGACAATGTCTTCTTGGAAATAAATGTACGACTTTAGCATTTGCAATACGGATTATCCAAATTAAGCTGAATTTTGACAGGGTTTAAATGAACAGTACAATTATTACTATATTATCTTAAAAGGTTTAAAATTAAATTCAAAGATATAAATATACATCGACTTCAGTTTCGGACGTCTTTCTCAACAACTTATTTTTTTTCCAGAAGAGTATCAATGCAGATTTCAAAGATCTGGACCAGTGTACTATTGAGGTAATCATGTTTTTCTAGTATTGATATGTTTGGGAAGTTTGTGTGTGCGTAAGTGGATGCATGCACGTGCGCTTTGGAGGGTAAATGATAGGAACATAAGTTTTTCAAGCGATTATTTTGGTACCATGCATATATATTATTTCAATCATTTTTTTGTAATACCCCTGTCGTCACCAAATTTACAATGAAAAACTCAATAGTTCCAGTGATACATATTTCTACAAGAGTTTTGTCATTCGAATGAAAAAAATACCTTACTAATAATTGAATTACATTTACAATTATCTATGTAAATTCAAAGTCAATAACTGACGTGTTAAGAATTTCTGTTTTAGGGTTACAATGACAAGTACACAGTACCAGAGATAAACAAACGATACATGGCAAAACTGGAGGTCAAGGTGTGTGGAAATGAAGGAACAGTTGGGGATGAAAAACAAGAGGAGCTACGAAAATTCTTTTACGTAGCGATTGACCAAATACAAAAGGAAAACTCCGAAGTTTGGAAGAATGCTAAGATTATTATAAAAGACATGTACGGACAGACAATTACTGTTATCGCTGGAAAAGGGGAGTACAAATTTACTCTTCAACACGACATTAAAGGGGAAATACAAGTGAACAGAGAGGGGAAAAGTGTATGGTCAAGACTCAAAGATTATATGTCAACTTAAATAGGCACCTGGTAATTGATGAAGCATAATTTACGTCTGCCATGGATACGTTTGGTTTATAATTGTATATATCATAAATTTACATATTTCTTAACATTGCTTAAATCGATAGATGATTGGTTTGTGGTGATATAGCTCGATTTACTGGACTTTGATAATGATTCAACTAAATATTATTAATGTGGTCACCGATCAGGTAAAAGGAGGACGAAGCTACTATTCGACCTTGACCTCTCGATTTGTAAATCGATCGGGACATCACTGTAGACGAAGGTAAAGGAGTATATATTGAAACTTGCTGCTTCAAAAGCTGTTTTATACATGTTCGTCGTATTGTTAACATTGCACAGTTAAAGTATGGAATTTACTTGATATAACAATTTTCGAGACAGCTTTATCCCTCAAGCCCATATTTTACGTGTATAACATAATCTATATTGTATATTTTACTGCTGATATTCTGAAAAAAATACTGAATAAAAAACCGAGAAAATCAATCTGAAAATAGATTGAGTGGTGAGTTCCTAACATATTTCTCTTACTACTCTTTTTATCAAAACCTACCCAAGAGCAAGGCAGCAAATGCCGTGGCGTTGCTTCCGTCATTCGTCCTTCATCCGTCGTCATGTTCCCCGTATCCTCTGAATAATCCAGAGGCTTAAAGTCTCATATTTCGCCAGAAGTATGCTGGGGATAAGGTTCTTTCAAATTTTTTTCGGGTGAATGATCTTAACCATGTTTCAAGGTTATACAAATCAAATGTGTTGTGAATAACCAAGAAGTCAAATGTGTTGCATTTGCATGAATCATGCTAGAAACGAAGCATTTCAAGGGAGAAAAAACGAATTACTTTAATTCACTTTTAAGGTCAAAGGGGCAAAATGTGTTAAAAGTGTGTTGAAACTTTTTTAGACTCACAAAGAAACATAGAGTCTTGCTATTTGGCATGATTAAAATAAGCTAAGATCCTAAAACATAGATTAATCAAGAGTGGCGTTATGACATTTAACCTATATCGCGTCAGCTCGCTAACTGTCAAGTTCCTTTTTAATCGATTTGAAGCCGACACACATTTTAAGTATGTGGAATGTAATTGCCAACGCAAATAACAGGTGAGAGATACAGTGCAAATGAGTATCCTGTGTCCTGTCTCAATTTATAAGCTTTGCTCTAATGACTCATACTTGTAAGAACGTTTTTCTCTAATGCCCGTTCTAGACACATTTTGTGTTTGCAAAAGCATTGCTCATCGGACTTATCTTACTATGCAGCAGAGCACGACAGACAGATAATACACCGTTTTACGGGTACGGATTACATACAATGTAAGGTCGTGAAATCACACGACAGTGAAGTTTAATGGTTTTCATAAAAAAAAGTATTGAGTGTAAGTCAGGTAATACTGCACGATAAGTCTATATCTAATAGCACGGCCATCGGCCAACTGTTAACAATGGGGCAACATTCATCGTAACGTCTTTTGTTGACATAGATTAGAATCTTTGAATTACTTAAAAAATTAATTAAGTCCCTTTGTATCAACTGTAAAATAAGATATTATGTGACGTGAACAAATCTTATATATAAATGTATTAATTTGAAGATTGTTGATTGATACCAGATATATAAGACACGGCAAGACAAACATTCTTTTGATAAAGCATTATATTATACACCTTAGGATACATTATATAACAAGGTAATCAATTTGACATCCGAGGGACAATTTAAGTGGGATAAAAACAAAATAAAAGAAAATACTTTGAAATCCTTCCACTGCCGTGGGAATGTTCACCAAATCTGTTATTGATCATGTGTTGGCACAGAGGACTTCATTCTATATACACGGAGGTGGTAGCCTTAACTTTTGAAAGAGGAATGGGGTCCAATAGGGTAAATAGAGTTAAATCTTCCAAACTTCTTTGTGTTTAATATTTATAGAGGAATTTCAATTAAACTTGTTCTATAACATCCGTGTGCAAAGGAGACTCAATTTGTTATGAATGCTTGGTGTTCCTTTCTAGGGTCGGAGGGTCGGAGCGTAATAGGGGGAAACAGGTAAATATTTAAAAATCTTTCTCCTTCTGTACGAATTGAGGCATTATCAGCCAAATTTGATTTAGAGCTCATTGGAGAAAGGGAAACAATTTTGTATAAATGGATGTTGTGACCCCTTCAAGGCCAAGGACAAGGGTCCTTTAGGGGAAATAGAGGTAAAACTTCCTGCGCACGTACCAATGAAGGTATTTTAACCATTTTTTTCATAGCATCATTGTAAAATCGGCTAAGTTTCGTCAAAACGGAAGATGAGTTCCTCTTGGGGAAAAGTGGTTTGACCTTATAAGGGATTAGCGGTAGATCTGTAAAATCCTTTTTGAGGGATTTAGACACCAAATTTGTTCTAGAGCATCTTTTTAAGCAAAATTTAAATCAATTTTGTAGGAATGGTGTCCTCCCGAGGGGCAGAGGGACAGGGTGGTCGGAAAACGCATTGGATATCGAAATATTTTTTTCATCTGGACAGCTGGGGTCCGATTCCCCGATCGGACGTAAAAAGGAATGGGTTCACTTGTCCGACCACGTGCTTTTTTCGGGTAGTCATGTTCACCCCGTCCTCCGCGCTGACACCAAGTAAATAAAGTTGATATATGACAGCCTAGAGGGGTAGGGCTTTTATAAAAAAAAACAGAGAAAAGTATTTCAAAATCCCTCACCTTCATTAGGTAATGACGGATTTTAACAAAATTTTGTTAAGGGCATCTGTAGACAAAGGGGACAAAGATTTGTTTAAATGGAAAAGATGGACTTCCTGGAAGCAGCTTGATGGGGCCAAATGGGGGAAATAGAGGAATTATTTTAAAATCCTTCAATGCCTAAATTAATTGAGTGGTTTAACCAAAATTGTTCTAGAACATCTTTAAACAAATGCAACTAAATTTTGTATAAACAGAGCGTATGTTCCCCACCCTGGGGGCAAAAGTGCAGGGCCAAATAGGGAAAATGTAGGTAAATCTTTGAAACATTTTTCCTTCCGATAGAATGGAGGGAAATAGAATATATTAATACAATCCTTTACCATTCATATGAAGTTAGGGACTTTATCTTCAACCTATAACCAAATATACAATTGATATGCATAAAGAGAAGGCAACATTTAGACTACAAGGAATGGCCTGGAGGTCCAGACCCACCCCTGGGGACTAACATCCGGGGCCAAAACATGGAAACATGTAGTATGCCCTCCTGTCCTTGGTGCTTTGCTCACCAAAAGGGATTAATCTTTAATAAGTGAGTTAGCTTTTAATTGAAAATAAAAGTTCAGGTGATCTATTAAGGGTCCTGGACATCTTGTTTATTATGGTTCACGAAATGCGAGCTGGATGATAAACAACCCGACATCGTTTTAATTTGATTTACTATGTCCGTCTCAGAGGTTAAGCATGTTTCGTTTTTCATCTCCATAGAACTTTGGTCCAGCTTGTCACATAGTAACTAGTGATCTAGATATAAACAAGCTTCGTGATCTAAATATAAGCAATAACGATACTTGATCTAAATATCATCAATTAAGCTAAGACAGATTTTCATGAAGGGTTTAAAGCATCGAAAGACTTCTACTATCAACTGGAATATGAATTAAAGACACGGATAGATTCAGCGGAAGAATACGCCTCACAGTGAAAGACAGGACGAGAAACGCTGTCTTGAATTCACTTTCAAAGTGGGTAAATTATATAAGGTCCGTCA
Organism: Chlamys rubida; assembly: GCA_032359455.1. Taxonomy (NCBI): domain Eukaryota; kingdom Metazoa; phylum Mollusca; class Bivalvia; order Pectinida; family Pectinidae; genus Chlamys; species Chlamys rubida. Next base: position 8,085 of record JAUMHH010176506.1, read on the forward strand.
TCAAAAAGCAGCTTTTTAAAATCATCTAAAATAAAAACAAAACACAAGTCTTTATTTCTTGACCCCAATATTCAAATTCAACATGATAAGTCCGTAATTATGTCAGCAGATACAACATCAAATACAAATTCTTGTGTACAGTCGCTATTTCTTTTTCTACTTGGGATGAGCCAGGGTTCCTTAATACCAAATACCCAAAGAAGCTCGTTTTTCCCCCCGAGAAATGACATCTTAATTCCCAATCCTGAATTACAATATTTCCATATAGAATAGAATACGGACATACCTCGTTTGTATTAGATTCGAAAATTCATAGGAAACCTAAAGAGCAACGTTTCATCGCTGTCTCTGCAAGTATTTCCAAACCATTATCAGAACTTCTTACAACCATTTAAGTTTAAAAATATTGTATTGTCAATCCCTGAAAGCGGGATTAGTAACAAGACATTCCAACTGATCAAGGTCCCAAAACTACCATTTTCAGTATCATAAAGCAAGATTATAGTCGTATTGTTACTCTCTATAATCTAGAAAAAGAAATAATGGAATATGAAGACCAATCTTCAGCATTTTGTTTGCCATCCTGTTATTGTAGGTTGTGTAACGGTGACTTGTGTAGATATTTTTTGTGACGTAGCGTGTGATTTGATATCATTAACGCAATTTTCTGACATGCCGCATAATTTACTAAGACTGGTCAAAACAAAATTTGGGTAAATGTTATACAAAACTCGAAATATCGCAATTCTTATCTTAATACTTAAGAAGTCGTGCTACTGTAACACAACCTAAAACAAAAAGGAAGAAAAAGTAATGTGCCACCATTGTTTATTCTGTCAGTACATACAAACCAGGAGATCTCATTTGAAAGTACCAAGTTGGATCCAATATTGCGGCCGGTAAAACGTTTTGTTTCAGATATTCACTTAATCGTATTTTATTTGGTCTATGTATAACAGGTTAAGCTGTCCTAAATCTGTCTAATATACTGTGAACGAGCCATTCAAAGGTAACGTTACAGTGTGAAAAGCTTAAGTTAAGGCGATTATCTGAAAAGATTTTTACGTAGTAACGAGGTCAATTCCGGAAACAAATGGTTTTTTTTCTTTCTATATGATAATTTTGTTTGCACATGCAGGAACTAAGTTGGAATAGTTTCTTAAAAGGCTAGTTCCAAGTAACCACAATTGGATCGTTCCGCTAAATGATATAAACAAATAATTTGAGTTAAAAGATGGACAATACTGTCTGTATCAAATAAATTAAATCGTATATGAAGAGCGTAGTTTTATTTTGTGCTTCATGATATCTTAATTAAAGATTATTTTAAAAATAGGGAGCACAAAACGCATGCAAGACATACATGATATATATACACAGCAAGCATAATGGTGAGAAATATAATATAACATGTTTGCAATAGAAGGGAAAAAGCTCTGTTGTATATTTCACTTATTATCTTTCTTTAAATGTCTGTTTACATTTAATTGGTTCGAAAGAAACAGTGCAGGTACAAGCATATGGTATACATTTTGTACAACGCTTACATTGAGAATGGGTTTAAAACTAATACCTTACACAATACCAACCTTTAGCGTATTCGTTTTCTTATTGCGAGGGTTTTTTTCTAGAAAGATTAATGACAATACAGATATATGGATGTCAATTATTTCGGAGCATTTATTACAAAAAGCCTGCTAAGCTTATTCGTAAGTCCTGTTAATTTTACAATATAAATATTAATTTTAAAAAGGTAATAGAATAATGCAGATTTAAGAAAATCAAAATTTGAACTTATAATCAATGGATCTAGGAAAACATGAAAAAGAGCAAGAGTAGCATAGAAAATCTTGAACACTTGCAAGGAAAGGAAGACCAAAGTCCGTATTCATGAAACTTTCTCATGCTCAAACTCAAATACTGAGATCAAACCCAATTTCTTGTTAAAGTGATGCATTGATAAACGTTCCCCCTTTTTAAAGAGGACTGCTGCAGAGACTTACAGCCGATAACCGTTTTCAGAGTTTGAACGTTAGTTTTTGATCTGATTCAAGCGAGCTAGTAGAAAATTGGATTGAGCAGATTTCTTGTTTGAGCATGAGAACAGCCTAATGAATACGGGGCCTCGGCAGTTTAAGACGAGTAAGCATCTTCTGTTTCATCGCCGTCAACAGACATTAAATCCAAGTCAGTTCACCCCTTCGGAAGAGTTCTGATATTGGGAATCGGCTAATGACAACGATATCACTTGGATCACTTATGAATATTTGATTGCAACAATAATATGTGTACTTGGCCAGAGTTTTGCAAGATTAAATTTCAGCATTTGAAACATATCAAAGAAATCACATTAATCAGCAGAAGCCAATGAATATCGAGTCAATTGCGAAGGAGGTGGAAAAAAGTTATGTAACTATCAAGGAAAGGAAAGTTAACGCCCGGAAAATAGAAATCGTCACGCTTATCCTAGAGATCAGTAGTAAGTCGAACCTGTTGCTCATTTTGTAAGCTGAGATCGAGGTATGAAAAGTTTGTTTGTGCAATTCACCAAAATCATAGTCCCTTATATTAACTGCCCTCTTTTCTTCATATTAAACAAAACATTGCTAATACAAACATGATCAGATTGCATCTAATAGAAATAGTAGTCTAAAAGTGAAGAGGCTATATACTAACGATGTGGTTAATACATTCTTGAAATGATTAATAAAAACGTTTTGTTATTTTACAAATTTATTAAGAAATAATATTGAAAACGATATACACATTAATCACATTTACTACGAAAACAAAACAATCACATGTAGCTAACTAACTGGTTTTATCGAGAAAATATGACGATATCTACGTTGATAATGATATTTTTATTCTTCTTTATATAGTGTCAGTATAATCAATTCATTTAATTATAAAATCACCGCGCCAAAATATGACATTCGAATACAAAACACCAAGAATACTTGAATGCATATCGTATGCTAGTCATCCATTTGTGATACATGTACAAATCACCGTGTTGCAGTCTTGTATATCATGATTTCGTCGTGTTAATATGGTGAAATTGATTATTTTTTTAAATCAATAAAGTGTTCCTTGAGTGTTATACGAATTGATAGGAGGAACGTTGGTGAGAAACTACACTTCAAAGTTATCAATATCGACAAAATTTAGACGACATCTTTTCAATCGGTAAATACCCTCATCTCAGAAAATATTAATGTCCAATATATTGAATAATTTAAAGGTATTTAAAAAATATTATCATTTAATTATATGTGATAAGTTGTAGTTTTCTTTGTGTACTGTTGTAGTTATCCACAGATGGTAGCAAACTTAACAAGAAAAGTTAACTCCTGTGCAAAAGCTTGTTCACGGGAGTACTACAGTGCACAAGGTACATTATTTATATCTGTTAGTCGTAATATCTATGATTTTCATCAGTAAATACAAATTGTGAAATTACCAAAGCTCTATTCATATACGGACTTATGTACTATTCTAATTCCATACGTAAATGAAAGTAAATTTCTTCAAGTATATATGCGTAAATAAATTTAAGTAACGAGCGATAACATGTTAAATTATAAGCACATGTATATGTTATGATACAGACAACTCGGAGGCTGTTTACCCTAGCTCTACACGTTTTAATCTGCCTTAATATGTACACTATTGTTCTAATTATATACATTCGCATCATCATAAACATTATACGGGAGTCTTAGTGTAACGCCTGTGTAATTGATCTATATTTTATAAGTAATAAAACAATTAATTTTCTTTTCAAGATTAGAATGCCCCGGTGACTTTTCAAAGAAAATGGTATAAGGTGTATACAAACATGAAATGATTTATTGTACTCCGATCCAACATTATGTATGTACATGTTTGAACCAGTTTATTTTGGTTTGACAGATACATTTTACTTGTATTTGCATACTCTGGACTGTATGTACTACTATAACAGTTTAGTCAGATCTACATGAGCAAAGGGATGTTAACTGTTATATTTCAACACTACATAATAAGTTCTTCTTCACTTTTTTTGTATTAAAAACAATTATCATAATCCTTTTGTATTGATAATTTGATAACTCTCCTATGCTCTAATTGGATAGATAAAGGTCCACACATTTATTACGTCATTGATAACACTACAGTATTATATTTGCATGGGCGATTTGAAGTTTATAATACTATATTACTTTATTTCAAGACGATGCGAATTTCACATGATAGGGACGAAAGCAGCCTATACAATAATAGACTGAAGCATACGGTTTAACAGAAAAGATGAACATAAAACAGATAAAAATGCAGCTGTAAATATTGACACCAAACTGTCTGTGTATGGTGATGATATATGTTCTAATTATAAAATGTAGGTTGAAACAGTTCAATGATTTATTGAGTGCTGGGGTATATATTTGAAGACACATAACATGCTACCACATAGCTAAAGCAGGAGGAGATTAGTTGGGCGAGTCAATCATTCGTATGTGTTTATACAGGATACAATAATTAGACACTTAGACAAATTAGTTTGGACAATCATTTGAAACACCTTCAACTGAAATTCGATCACGTTACTATCTAGAAATCTAACAACTGTAGTGCTTTTAAAATAAAGTGTTATTCTATATGATAATGATAGTGGCAAGGAATTGCCTGCGTCCGTCATGTATCCTAACAGACACTATTAAATGTACTTTGTGTGTAATTTAAACCACGACACAAAGAAGAGATTGGCAGCACTGTATAAGTTTCGTATAGACACGCATTGTAAAGAACAGTTGAACACTGTAAATGTAATTTAAAACTAAATCGATTATACACGTTATAAAGAAAACATGTGACTTGTTCAATAAGTTAAGCAATTAAAACAATAAATGTATACAAATGGGAATTGGGAGATTGACATTTTGTGGCAATTTTCCAAGTATCTCTGTACAGTCGATGTTTTACAAATCTGTTTGTGGTGTGATTTTGATCTTGTCAATGATAATCGCCCGTGTCGCCATTGCTTACCAATGTCTGTGTAATGTAGTGTAATGACGCATATTAAAGAATTATTAAGTGGGTTAATGTACCGAGATAGGTACTCCTCATGTACAGTTTACAGTGATAAGTATATTGATGGAAATCTAACAAATAAAAACGTAAAATATTAAAACTATTTAGTATCTGCAGCCAAACAATACAAATCTGTTGTAATCTTATTTTAATCTAGTTGAACTAAAACTTCTAAGAAAGGAAGAGACGGCTCACTACACTCCCTCGTTAACAAGTTGGATGATGTAAAGAAGTCAACAGGTTCTGAATTTCATTTAAATCCTTATCAGGAGTACATATAACAAAACAATCGTCAGGAATTCCAATCAAATCAATAAAGTTTTCCCCAATGTTTTATTCAATCTTAGGATAACTAAGGTTTGTATATATACCTGGGTTACACTAGCAAAAGACGAGAGGAAACGTGATATCCAATGTTCCCCTCAAAGGACGAGAGGAAACGTGAATAGTAAATGTTCCCATCAAAGGACCAAAGGAAGTATAATGCCGTAGTGCTACATCTATCGTCCATCCATTTGTGGTCACATAACACGTTTAGGGAGTTTTTTAAACTTACATTTACATGCCAGTTACATAAAAGGAAATGTCACATTAACACAAATTGGATCATTTTAGTGTCAAAGAAAATCCATTTTGTGATGAACTGATGAAATTGTGTTTCTTTTCTCAGTTTAGCATTATTTGGGCAAAAATTGTCCGCCCGTCTGACATGAGTATTTTATAAGATGTCGACATCGTAACAGACATATTTTTGATCTTAGGTAGAATAATTTTGACGGGCATTTGTATGTCCAGTAAACAACATAGCTTTTGTTGAGGAATTAACCATTTGAATATCATGCATTTATGGATTTTAATATCGGTTACATATTTTTCAATCTTTGTCAATTTAATTGCTTGCCAGGAAGTATTTCAGACTCTTTTAGGAAAGAAACCCGTTGAAGTTCGTTACATGTTGCTTCAGTTATGTCGAGAAAACTAAAAGGTTATTACAGGAAAAAAAGTCCACAGTTTTTGGTGAGCTGTCATATCCATATTTTAGTAAAATGTAAGAAAAGAAAAGAATTAGGAAACAAGCCATATATATATTTATTTAGTAAGCTCACAATAGTCATAATCAACTCACACGCATATTTATGAAATAAAATATATCTGAATTCAATAAGTTATCTTTATCTGGGTCGATAATCAAACAATATACATACAACAGAAAAATAAACGTTTATTCCTAAATTAAAGAAACAAAACAGACATAAAGAAGTCTAAATCATTTATATTTAAAAATTGACGGTAAAATTCTTTGAAAAAAGGGCTTTTGATGTAATAGGAATTACACGCGAAGTTGAATTAAATCGGTTTCAATTTCTAACACACACATAAAGGATTTGAGGTGATAAAGGTCATTTTTGGCATCCCCTCCGAAATTGTTCATTTTCTGTCACAAGAAAATATTAGATACTTTTCTTATGCATGCGCATTTTCAAAGTAAAACCTTCACTGACTTTGGCTGTACACCCATTTACATTGTACATGTCTTACCGTCACGTTTTCAGAATGATGACGTCAACGTCGCCGTATGAATTTTGAAGTTGTATGAATTTTAACGTCATAAACTTAAAAGTGGGCTATACTTAGTTTATATCTGTGAGTGGTATGGAATTTAATATAAAAACAAGAAAAAATATTCATTTCAACAATTAAAGAAAAACATCAATAATTTTTCTGATAAATAATAATTACATAAATACAAATATTACCCCTCCAAGTCACTCTTGATAGTTGAGCCGAATAGTAAAAAAATCTTTCAGTAAATGATGCAAGCATAGGATTTGGAACATACACTCTATAAACACCACTTAACTCAAAAAGCACGTTAGCCATTTGAAATTCCAAAATGGCGGCCACTTTTTTCAAGATGGCCGCCATAATGGAGTTTTTTGATAAAATCTCCTTACCTTTTTGGGTAAAGAAACGAAACTAACCGTACTGATTCATCTCAAAGTAGTTTTTAAAGCTATCTCATGACATTTTACAATAAAACAAAAAGAAATGACCATATAAGGTTTTATTAAGCCTTCCTTTTGCAAAATTAAAATCATAATATCAACAAAAAAAGCGAAAGAAAATAAACGAAAATATTTAAAGGATTTTTTTTCCCTCATTTTAAATTGTGAGTTCCTGTCACTGATCTAATATTAGCATAGTATCTAAGTGTCATAACTGCAACACAGCTGTATATCTATGTTTCACATGCAGTTACAACTACACAATGCCGTGTACGGTAGACTTAATCTGAAACATTTGCATCGACCACAACATTCCGTCTTGCATCCACATTTTGTCAGTTGTTGACAACT
>JAUMHH010176517.1:0-15512 GCA_032359455.1 Chlamys rubida
TTGGTTATTGAGAAGAAGTTGTTTAAAGTTTTTAACATATTTGACCCATGTGACCTTGAATATGGGTGAAGGTCATTAATTTGAACACAATGTGTAGTCCTTTATCTCAGCATGCTACTGGCCAAATATCATCACCCTGGGCATTTTGCTTATTCAGTAGAAGTTGTTTAAAGTTTTTAACATATTTGACCCCTATGACCTTGAAAATGGGTGAACGTAATTTATTTTAACACAATGTGTAGCCCTTTATCCCAGTTTGCTACTGGCCAAATATCATCACCCTAGGCCTTTTGGTTACTCAGAAGAAAGCAAAATATTGACGCCGGACGCCGGACGACGGACGACGGACGACAGACGACGGACGACGGACGGACGACGGACGCCGCGCCACGCCATAAGATCACTTGGCCCTTCGGGCCAGGTGAGCTGACTAGCGATCAAATCTTAAGCATCATCTTCTTTTGGTATTGCCTTAATAAACCCCTTTTCCCATCGCATAACGTCACAAAAGTCACCAACATTTGCCGGATATTGACAGCAGACGACGTAAACAAAACAGCAGGCGGCAAAAAGCGCGTGAAAAATGTCGTCCGGTCAAGGTTCATCTTCTCGACCAATCAAAAATACAGAAGGTCATATACCACGTGTGGTGTATAACTCATATTTATTCAACAGTCTGCATGTTTATACAATGATCTGAGAGTTGAAAAACAGCGTATTGTGGTAGAAAACAGATTATGGTAATGTACACTGTAGAACCATCAATTAGTTTATTTGACATACCTCGCTAAACAGTAGCAACGTATGCAGACAAAGGACCGTTCACTCAACACATACTAGTTGACCAGGTTTCCTTTACTTTTCTTTTATGTTTTATGTTTGCTTATAAAGTACCTGTCATTTGTTTAACACATAGTAGTTGATTGGTTGTTTTTTGTTAGAATACTTGTTGTTTACGTTAATAAAGGGCCGGTCAGTTCTCAATCTCAAACTAATTATAAATGCTGATACAAGACCGTTAATTTTTGTGACTTAGACAAGTTAATCGGTAACGTGTGTGCTATACACATATATTGTAATAGGTATGCATGCCAATGATGACCGGTTAATATAATGATTATGTAAGCTTAACAACTACTGGCTATTTATGAATTCCCGCGCCTAGCCTGTCCTACTCCCTCGTGATCATCCGCTGTCAGTTTGTCATTGGTAAAGTCCAAAAACACAAACACCCTATCACTGTTGTCCTTGATATTGTCTTTTCGTCCGTGGTTATCGTTTATTGTTACGTATCAGGCAAGAGTAAACGATAAAAGACATCACCAACACATCAATCTAGAGTCAGTATGCACCGAAACGTATATGTATTAAGAGATTACCCGAGTTAAGTAATCAAGATAATCATTGATTATTCCAGAAGAGTAATACCAACTCATTATCAATTTAACATTCACGTATCTCAACCTAACTTTGTTTGTCATTAAATTCATATCACCAATAACATTATCTCATTCAAATATTACGGCGGCTTCCATGCAATTTGAATTCTAAGTGAGTTTTCTAAACTGTTTACTACAAAGCTTTTCACCGTAAAAATATCACTGATTTCATTATCCACGAGACACTCATATCTCTTAACTCCGTGGAAGTGCCTTTCCGGTCGTTTTAGAAAATGCAATCTACAGTCGGTACATGTATATATGCACGATCTCCATGCAGTGGATATGGAATCAATTTGCAATACGCTGTATTTCTGGCACGCTATAAAAATATGTTCAAGTGTTTTGATCACGTACTATAAGTTTGTAAATAACACTTAAAAACACATTAGAAGTATTGACACATCAGTTATCATATTAAAAATGTACTCTGTGTTTGTTGGAAGGTTTAGAGATCACATTTGGAATAGCGAAAGTTTTGGATGAGGTGAAAATTAGATGAAAATTGTCGATTTTGAAGTACATTTTGAGATCGATAAATTGGTATATCGTCAACAAAGATCTCTATGTTCATTGTATATGGTATAGGTGGAATGTAGCCCCAAGTAGCACTTTTAACCGAAGTGAATAAAATACGGCACTGAAAATAGAGAAGTAAGTGCAAGAAGTTAATCAAGAGGTGATCGCCAAACATTAATCTGATGACGTCATCCTGTAGAACTCTCCTCTGTTTCCGGTACAACAATAAATCCGAAATACCTTTCAGTAAAAGACGCAGCGGTGGATGTGCAATACTATGGCATTTATTTGCAAATATTTCGATATGTGATTCGAAAATAATACATACCAATTTCGAGTCACCGTTTTCTATTTTGGAAGAAATTGGGACATATAATGGCATCTATCATCAGCATTTAAATGTCTAGTAGGACGATATGTTTGTTAGTCAAAGTGAAGAAATATTTAATACGTCAAGTGTGTTACATGAATGTATCTGACTGCATAGTCCTATAGCACGCTACATGTTTGTCTTTTATTATAAATATGTAGTCATGTTTTTGTTTCAATTTATTGTCATGTTTGTTAGCCTCATTGTTATAGACCTTAAAACACGTCATGTCTGTTAGGCTACGTTCATAGTGTTTGTGTTCGTCATGTTTGTTAACCTCATTGTTATATACTTTAAAACACGTCATGTCTGTAAGGCTACGTTCGTAGTGTTTGTGCTCGTCATGTTTGTTAGCCTCATTGTTATAGACTTTAAAACACGTCATGTCTGTTAGGCTACGTTCATAGTGTTTGTGCTCGTCATGTTTGTTAGCCTCATTGTTATAGACCTTAAAACACGTCATGTCTGTTAGGCTACGTTCATAGTGTTTGTGCTCGTCATGTTTGTTAGCCTCATTGTTATATACTTTAAATCACGTCATGTCTTTTAGGCTACGTTCGTAGTGTTTGTGCTCGTCATATTTGTTAGCTTCATTGTATAGACATTGAGCATGTTGTGTTTGTTAGCATTTATGTATAATCCTTTAAAACGTTATGTCTGTTAGCCTCAGTCTATAGTCTTTTGGCACGTCATTTATGTTAACCTCAATTGATAGTTCTTTGGCATGTCATGTCTTTTAGCCTCAGTTTATAGTATTTTAGCAGGCCATATATGTTGGTCTCAATTTATTGTTCTTTAAAACGTCATATCTGTTTGCCTCATTTTTATAGTTCTTTGGGACGTTTTGTCTGTTAGTCTCCATTTTTAATCAATTAAGTCATGTCATGTCTGATAGCTCAGTTAACAGTTTTTGGCAGGCCATAGCTGTTAGTCTCTATTCATAATCCTTTAAGTCATGGTATGTCTGTTAGCCTCAGTTAATAGACTTTGGTAGGCTAGATCTGCTAATCTTAATTCATAATCCTTTAAGTCTTATATTATAGTTCTTTAGCACGTCATTTCTGTTAGCGTCAATTTATAGTTATTTAGCTCGTCATGTCGGTTAGCCTAATTTTATAGTTCTTTGGCACGTCATGTATTTTTGCCTCAATCTACAATGTATAGCTTTGTAGCATGTTAGCCTTAATAAAAATGACTTTTCTGTTAGTCTCAATGAAAAGTTATGAAGCACGTCATGTCTGTGAATGTCAATTTTATACACTTTTAAAACGTCATTTCGTTTAGCCTTAAGTTCTTTAGTAAGTCATATCTGTTAGCCTCAGTTTATTGTTCTATTGTACGTCATATCTGTTAGCCTCAATATGTAGTTTTGGCACGTAATGCCTGTTTATGCCTGGACAACCTCTTCTTCAGTAGTACATAGGTTGGCAGACAACCTCTCCTCCGGCAGTATTGAGGTAGGCTGACAAACCCCTCTTCTAGCAATACAGAAATTGGCGGAAAACCTCTCCTCCAGTAGTACAGAGGTAGGCAGACAGCCTCTCCTCCAGTAGTACAGAGGGAGGCAGGCAACTTCTTCTCCAGTAGTACAGAGGGAGGCCGACAACCTCTCCTCCGGTAGTACAGAGGGAGGCGGGCAACCTCTCCTCCAGTAGTACAGAGGTAGGTGGACAACCTCTCCTCCGGTAGTACAGAGGGAGGCGGGCAACCTCTCCTCCAGTAATACAGAGGCAGGCAGGCAACCGCTCCTCCAGTAATACAGAGGGAGGCCGGCAACATCTCCTCCTGTAGTACAGAGGTAGGTGGACAATTTCTCCTCCAGTAGTACAGAGGGAGGCGGGCAACCTCTCCTCCAGTAATACAGAGGGGGCGGACAACCTCTTCTCCAGAAGTACAGAGGGAGGCAGACAACATCTCCTCCAATAGTACATAGGGAGGCGGACAACTTCTTCTCCAGTAGTACAGAGGAAGGGCGGACAACCTCTCATCCAGTAGTGCAGAGGGAGGCGGACAAACTCTCCTCAGGTAGTACAGCGGTAGGCGGACAACCTCTCCTCCAGTTGTATTGAGGGAGGCGGACAACCTCACCTCCAGTAGTACAGAGGTAGGTGGACAACCTCTCCTCCAGTAGTACAGATGTAGGTGGACAACCTCACTTCCAGTAGTACAGATGTTGGCGGACAACCTCTCCTCCAGTAGTTCAGAGGTAGGCGGGCAACCACTCCTCCAGTGATACAGAGGAAGGCCGGCAACCTTTCCTCCAGTAGTACAGAGGGAGATAGACAACCTCTCCTCCAGTAATACAGAGGGGGCGGACAACCTCCCCTCCAGTACTACAGAGGAAGGCAGACAACCTCTCCTCGAGTAGTACATGTACAGAGGTAGGCGGACAACATCTCCTCCAGTAGTACAGAGGTAGGCGGACAACCTCTCCCCCAGTAGTACAGAGGTAGGCGGACAACCTCTCCCCCAGTAGTACATGTACAGAGGTAGGCGGACAACATCTCCTCCAGTAGTACAGAGGGAGGCGAACAACCACCTCTCCTCCAGTAGTACAGAGGTAGGCGGACAACCTCTCCTCCAGTAGTACAGAGGTAGGCGGACAACCTCTCCTCCAGTAGTACAGAGGTAGGTGGACAACCTCTCCTCCAGCAGTACAGATGTTGGCAAACAACCATACTTACATATGTTTATTATTGGTTTACAGTTAGGATGGGTATACCTTATTTATGATCCGCCTTTCAACAAGATTAAACCTCCCTGTCGTAACACAGCTAGTAAATTCGTTTATGTCACGAACAAAATGGCATTTAGTCCATGTTCTTCCTTCTATATATTTTTCTGATGTTTTAAACTTTAACTGAAGGTACATTTCAATTATACATACTTAAGTTATGTATCATTATGGGTTTGACTGCGTACACACAGGCAACTACAAATATACATCTAACTTTGAGATGAAGGAACAGTTTATTATCAGTGTAATGATAGTGTAGTGAACTAGGTATTTGATCCTACAACAACTAACCTTGTACCTTATAAAAAAGGAACCGAAATTAATAAAATTACAAAATACGATGTACAATACAACACTATCGATATAAAAAAATCGTTGTTTGTGGTTCAGTCTTATATATAAAACTATGAATTAGTGATACTTGAAATAGCAAGAGGCCAATGGCCACGCACTTCCCAGGACAAGGTTATTTGTCGTTAGGGTAAGTGAAATGCTTTTGAAATAGGGAATTTGTATAAATGAGTAATCTTTAATGGGACGGTCAATTGTGGCATCGACATGCATGTTTGAGTCATATATATATGCCATTGAAACCCATTGTCATTGACAGCCATATATGCATTAACAGACATGTATGTGATCGACAGTTATGCGTAATTGAGTCATGCGTGCCATTGATAGCCACATGTGCCATTGACAGCCATATGTGCCGTCGACAGCCATGTGTGCCATTGACAGCCATATGTGCCAGTGACAGCCATGCATGCCATTGACATCCATGTGTCGTTGACAACCATGTTTGCCGTCGACAGCAATGTGTGCCATTGACAGGCATGTGTCATTGACAACTATGATTGCCGTCGAGTCATGTGTGCCATTGGCGGCCACGTGTGCCATTGGCAGCCACGTGTGCCATTGACAGCCATGCATGACATGTTTGCCATTGACAGCCATGTATGCAATCGACAGTCATGTGTCGTTGGCAGCCACTTATGCCATTGACAGTCATGTGTCATTGACAGCCATTTAAGCCATTGACTGTCATGTATGCCATTGACCGCCATGTATGCTATTGACCGCCATATGTGCCATTAACAGCCCATTCCAACTTGACCAAGTCAAAATTTGAATGCTCATAGTGCAATGATTGTACTCGGACTAAAAATAAAAATCGAAATATGTTACTGCCCAAATATGTACATTTAGAGTATACATAAGAAAAGAACTTAAAGGCAAAACAAAAGATACAAATTATATTTATTACTGAATGTATATTGATATATAGTAGTTGTTGTTGTTTTGATATGAAGAATAAAATGTTAAATACAGACTTTTATGCATAATTGTTTCATACACACACATTTACTGGGCAAATTTAGGAACTATTTTTTCCCATAATGATGGCATGTGATATTCAGAGTAGACTTATATGGCGACGTCAAATAATACGAAATGGAAAAATTGAACCATACACTTTAACGAAAAAGAAAATCCACAAGCTTTTGATATGAAGCAGTTTTACATATAATACATGCTGTTTGTGACCAGAAACAATCGTCAGTGAATAATTATGGTCAAACTTAAATGTACAGTGGACCCATGTTAATTTTCATTCACTTCAATCCAGACAAAAAAGACACCAAACGGGTTTCCGTGACGTTATTTGAAGCACAATCGATTCGACTTGGAACGGAGGTGTCCTGCTGATTGTGGGTCCAGTGTACGGTAACATGGAAGTGCATAGAGGTAAATACAGGGTATGTATATATATTTCTACCAAAACCTGTATGTGCTGCACAACTACTAACCAAAATGGCATTGCAAAAAAAATGATGTTGTAAACGACTTTTTATTTCTCTAGTTTATGGCAACGGAAATTAATGAAATTGTGAAGAAATGGAACTTTAAACCAATATCTTTCATCGTGCAAAGTTTTGTTAAAATCGGCCATTAACAAAATAAATCAGGAAATTGTAAGCAACTGTATATTTGTACAGGTTAACACATTTTTAGGGTACCATAAGGGATTGTTTAAAAATTGCAAATAGATATTTATGTTTTATATAGTATATCCCCTAGGTCTTCAGTTTATATAAAGAAACCGAAAATGATACAATTGCTAATAAAATTAATTATTAAATAATTTAAGTACATCCCCTATCCTACTGGTTATTTTTATATTATGATTTAAATATTTGTGCACGCGTCCACCGTCGGCCGTAAACCCTTTGATACCTCACTTCTGCCGCTGCAGGGATACGCCTAATACCTGTCCACCTCCGATTACGACCTACATTACATTTTTAACATATTTCAGCGAACAGTCATCTGCGATAAAGCTACTCCCCCTACTTCCACACACACGCTCAGGTCTATTCTCGCACTACGAATATTGTCACAACCCGCTGCTCGACACGTCCCGTCACGGTATGTGACAACAGACTGCAGTTATTTGTCCGATTCCGAATAGTGTTTAGCTTACAATCAATACAATTAATAGAACAGAATAAAACCATTTGGAGATTATGGAGAAATATCTGCCGATTCCATCCGTAAAAAGAATTTATACAAATGTTCGATGACAGCCGAACTACAACTTATAAACATTTGCTGCATTTACTTTATATTGTAAACAGATCAAAAAGACCTATTCGAATGCACCCAAAATAAACGAACCTATTTCATTTCTGCAACAAACCTGCTATAGCTTAAACGTTAGTACACCTATAGAATGATAATAAAGTTGTACATGCATCTATTTACATTTGCCACGTGCTGTGTACAATGGTTGCTGAACAACACACGTTACAATAGCAGACGAATTTTATCTCGGCGACCCACTTTCTCGCAGTGGCTATATATGTGTGTATACAATACACACGTAAATTCACATAAAAACATGGTCAATTTTCAATCAAATTTTGCTAATTACTCACTAATTAATTCAATTTGTTTCCCCAAAACGACGGGTGCCGTGTCTGATACAATATCAACAATCGGGCATTACTAAAATATTCCAATCATTCATGGAAAAGCTCAAATCGTGTCCACAAGGCGAAATTTCACCAAATATTCAGACGATTCCTATACCTCACAGGACGTAGTCATGGGAGGTAAAAATAGTAGTTCATGTACCATGTCGCAAAGGATATGACAGAATCTCCAACAAAATGGCGTTGTAGCAGGTGTAGCACAGAAACCCCTACCTGGAACACCTGATTTCAATTCTGGTTCTCCTTTAAAGTTGTGGCATAGTTATATAAATAAATATCCATAATTACATGTATGTTGGTTATTGTTTGTGTGTATGATGGTAAAATGTGCATACTAATTATATTCTAGTAAATAGTGCGATTAATCGAAATAAAAAGTGTGAGCGCATTTAGCAGACAACAGCTCGTTATAAACAAAAATCTTTATCAATATCGTCTACACGCAGTGTACTCTAGTATTAGCGTTGAGTACCAAAAGACATCAATAGAATCCGAAGTGACATCGCACCAATGGGGTATAAAGCGTGCATCCTCGCAACATCTTGAGGAGAAACCAGACACACACTTACGGCAGCGTCTTATGGAATCCAACCAAGCAACAAACAATCAAAGATATTGTGAACATGACAAGGCGACTTCTTCCCTAAGAAAACAAAGGAATCTAGTCAACTATTTTTAACCATAAAAGAAGAAGAAAGTTGCTTCATTTTAAAAAAAAGAATATATCTTCGTTTTAAAGAATGTGTGAACTATTTTTTATATAGGTAATAATGATGTGGTACATGTAAAGCGTATCCATTGTGGTGGATGTAAATACAAAGTGTTGTATAAAATGTGCGCATGATGACTTCTCTGTTCATTCGGTACAAGTTTTAGCGTTCCCTATTGTCTTACAAAAATAGTGACGTATTCAGTTATTGGTGTTAAGTGAAGTAAATAAATCTTTATCTGCAATTTTGAATAACTAAAGTAGGCATCCAGGTGCCGTTTTTACAAACCTCGAGTTTTTACGACATCATCGACCTCTTTGTTTCAACGACTATCCTTGTGTAATGTATCTACGGTGTAGAATTGTCAACTAGTAGGTAAATGATGAACACATGACAGGGGATGGCGACTGGGTTCACCATAGTGTGAACAGGGCATCACTGTTTAAGTATGGAGATTTCAATACTTCGGAACCTTATTTAGGGAAACGTGTCTACAAACATGAGAATCCACCATTATTACCCGAAGGGAACAACGAACAATGGAACATGTACAGTTATGTGTTATACGAACAAGCCTGTCTTAGTGAGTTTAAACTGCAGTGCTATTGAAACAAATTAACAGTAAACCAGTTGCCACCTTACATGTACATCAATATCAAATACGTCAGCATCAGTACATGACCATAGCCAGCGTGACGTTGTCGCTCCGCGAATGCATGCAATTTATACTCAAACAAGCATAACACTCAACTTCAATTATTGAATAAACGGACAAACAAAAGTAAGACTGTGCAAACATACACACGCATGCTATAAATGCATTTCGGTTTATTAAGACTTAACTAAGGCATACAAAGGCACATTATTCATTAAAAGCATGCCATGGTCGCTGAGTTTGATAGTCGCATAAACACGTGCCTATATTTAATTGAATTGGACCTTAACACACTGTAACACACTATTGCGTTATGGTGATAGACCCTGGCATTCCCATAGTTCTGGTCAACGAAATATTACAATCGACCAAATGTTTTCCATACTATTCCTAAAAGGTTAGGGATACTCGCCATGCTGCATTGCCTCATAGAGTTTCGAAATGTCAGTATGTACCATGATAATTTGACGCATTTAAAACTAGAATAATTAAGGATTATGCATCATCAGATAATAGTAACGAATAAAGGCATTTATTTTGCTTAAGTACGACATGCCTAACATAAAAATATATATAAATTGTGTATGTTTACGAAATAAGATGAAATAGAACCTGAACATGCTTTGGATGTGTCTGCATGCCTGTACAGTACTGACCTCGGTTTTGCTTACCGAGTCTCGCTATCACAGCGCTCTAAGTCCGTGCGCCTCCTGTGATATGTCATTCCCTTCGCCTGATCTCTTAATGGAGACAGATAGGCCCCTTGGACAGAATGGCAAAGAGCACCTCTTTGATTGGTTTGATAGACACGACTTCATTATTTGCAAACCAAATAACAAGTTTGTTATTACAGGGCTCCAGATAAACAGCACGGCCGGTGCCCGGAATCAGGTTTTAAATTCTTGTCATTACGGAAAGGCCAACGTGTTTTTGATGTATGACGGTTGCACCCTTCAGGAGAAACGTACGGCGTATAACTCAATACCGGCTTGCATGTCCGAGAGTGTATATATTTGGAATCCAAGTGCGTTTCTAAGCATGCCATGTCATCTTAGAATGCCCGTACAACAGTACTTTCCCCCTTAATTAGCATTGCTTTTGACAAACACAAAGTGTAGTGCCTTATACAAGGAAAATGTGTCTGTTCTTTTGTTTAATTATTCAAACTAAGAACAAAGGGATTAGTTATCCTTGGCAATATCGACGGCATAGCAATCTTAACGTTCGGTTCCAATTCTATCAAAATCATATCCTACAACGCCTCTTTGTCACTTTTCTATATAAATAATAATTAACAAGCAATATTTAAACGTCAAATATAAATCTGCACTTAAAACTTATTTTTTCAATATAATAATGATACCAAACGTTATCTGTACTCGGTAGACATGGTGAGCAAACAACTCATTTTACACATGACATACTAATGCTTAATTTAAGCGGGAAAATGACAAAAATAAGTTACATGTATAGGTCTAAAAATATGTGTAATCATATCCATATTGTTTTCGAAAAGTAATTGTTTAGGAACTCTACTACGATTGTTTATGTTTGTTTCGATGTAACTGTGTAACAAACTTGTGTTTACATTATATAGCAAAACATGTATATTTCAGTCATGCGAAGTGAAACAGGTTTTACAGAATGTTTTTAAATACCATGTAAGATTGATGGTAGCAGAACCTAACAAAGCTCTTTCACAAAACGGCGCTGGCCTACTAGCGGCAGTACCACTTTACTCTAATGTACCTGCTGTTTGTGGAGGAGACAAATTCGAATTAGAATACATGTACACATATATCCCTACTACCACAAGCCCGTCACACAGTCAGCACCACAAAGGACGAAATTGAATTCAACGTTTAGTCTTTAATGCTATCAGCTTCAATGAAGCATAATTTTGTAAATCGAATGAGGAATTTAAATTGACTCTACTAAGGTTAAATGTAACCGTCGGAATCCATCGCAAAGGGGCTCTATATAAATCAAGCAAGTGGCAACAGGAAGGGCTACGTAACGCGTAAAAGTGGATAACTTAGTGTGTGATGCAAACGGTGTATACGTCCTAACAGAAGCTCTCGCACGTGGATTAGAGGATTCGAAATATATTAGATCAAGTTTAATGACTGAGAAGTGAAACATAACTGGATACTAATTCCTGTTCTTGTCTCTTCCAAAAATCGATTCACGTCCTTAAAGAAATTTTGGAATTTAAGCCTGACACCTTTTGAGCCATTGGACGTAAAATTTTATGTTCCAACCAGTACAAAAATGGGTTCTTGTCGAGTTGAAGAGAAATTCTCATTAAGAAAGAGTACAGGTTTTGTGGATACCCCACGCTTGCCCGTCCATAAAACGCTTCTCTTGTCCCCGCAGGTGGCGCGCTCGGTAACAGATTGACATTAAATACAAGAAGAACAGCAGGCAGAGAATTTTAACTGGAACCAAGAGAAACGTCAAATGTATACAATGTATGTACTGTGTTTCTAAATGATCCAAGACAAATCAATCGTTAACATTGAACAAATAAATTGCCTTTTTATTTGGTATTATATCATGAGGCATTATGAAAGTTCTTAAATGATTATTTGTATCCATATTTTAAAAACCTACTGCAGTTACATGT
Organism: Chlamys rubida; assembly: GCA_032359455.1. Lineage (NCBI taxonomy): Eukaryota > Metazoa > Mollusca > Bivalvia > Pectinida > Pectinidae > Chlamys > Chlamys rubida. Next base: position 12,050 of record JAUMHH010176517.1, read on the forward strand.
AGTACACTGTAGGTGCATGGCTATCGTTATGTGCACTGGAGAAAGTGTAAACTCACCATCATTTATGCTAATGATTTAAACGAATTCATGTGACATTCATTTCTCTGAGTATTTGACGTTACGACTTTACCAAACTAGTCAAGAGAAAACGAAACATGATCAGTTGAACTTACCGTAAACAAAAACAGAATTATACTTGGAGTGAGAAGCATGCAAATAAGGCGAAATATTACCAGCTGAAGGGCAACCATGCGGATAGTTTATTATAAATCACCGTTATTAATACACATCATAACAGTACTCTCACAGTGTGTCCCTACTGCTAAACGTTACGACCATCCCGTCGGAGGCTAGGCCGACAGCATTAAATAAAATCTTATACTAATCCGCGGATAAGAAATATTTCAATGCTAAAGCTAAATTGAACACCACATGGAATTTTTATGACGGTGTGTTATCAACTCAATTTTAAAACAAATTTGATATTGGACAATTATTTTACATTAAATTTCACCGGTGGTTCTCAAATTGAATTACATCGCATCAAGGCAGCACTTTTGATGACATCCACGAAGGACTCTGTGCGGTAGTAAATTATCTGCTCGTTTTCATTTTATTTTCACTTCATGTTAGAAGACATATTACCTTCAGGTTGAACGAACTATACACTTTTTGTAATATTCCCGTCGGTTAAGTCTCTAAAACAAGACCTAGTTCTATATACCATTAAGGGCTTACATTTACCAATGCCAGCATGTTTTATCGTCACCAATTGTACCGTAATATGATTGGCACAATATATACAAATAGTCTTAACGCCTTTCCAAAACAATTCACAAAGTTTAGTGTTTTATAAAAATACAAAAAATTCATATTGATATTGCAGAATATTAGTTTTTCTGTTTGTTAAAATTTGTTGCTAGATTTCATAAATCTATGCAAATCCTTTAATACACATGGGAAGACTCACGTTCTCACGAGTGTAACCTTATGCCAATACGTGTATCTACATGTATGTTGTCGAGATTGACATAAAAGTTAGTTATTGTAGAGGACAATATAAATGATAAAAAAAGTGAAAGGCATCCTCACAAGTACGTTCGGGATTTCCAACCAGATTATCACAAAATAACTTAAATCTTGAGAACTGCTTCGAAAACACATCAAATGGGACCCAAAATAAAAAAAAAAACATGAAAAAAGAGCGGTCGTCCAAAACCAAATAACGGTGTTCAAATCTATTTCACGAATTTTTGTTTGAATATTGCTGTACTGTACATGTAATTGTTGAAGAAAACGTTGTTAACACTAAATCTCATTTTCGTATTGAATTGAAATTGTCACAAAAATCGTTTAGGAATCATAAAAGTAAAACAAATATTATTGTAAATATAATCATTTAAACGTTCTGCAAATCTTAAAGCTTTAAATGATAGCAGCATGATAGTTTTTGCAAAATGGACGCCATATAGTATATCTCCGCTGATTTTGCGTAGTTTGGTTTCATTCAATTTATTTTACAATGACAACCATCTCAAAAACACGCATTGCATCGCATGGCAGCGCAAAACAAAGCAATGCAACGCATGCATCGTAACGCCAAACGATCCTGTGAGCTGATCACATGATTACGCAAGAGGAACACTTGATAGCATACTGGTAATACTTATTGTTAGGTTTGTATTCGGTGTTGCATACAAAGATGAACACAATTATGATAGTCATTTATTGTTAAATTTTAAGGAGAATGACAACATTTTGTGACCATTAGCAAATCAGTAAGTTAGGTTTAATCATCCGCTTAAGGAAAAAAAAGGTCAAAAAACAATAACCGATCTCACGTTGTCACATTGAAGGACACGTTGTCGATTAAGCTTTATACGATACGAGACCTTAATTGTCGAAATTAAATATTCCCGATCTAAAAGTAATGTTTTGATTCAACAAAAGTTCTTTACAGTACTATCTTAGTAATTTGAGTAATTTTGTTTTTGTAATTGATTGTTTATAAATGTACAGTATTGTTACATGTAGTTCAATCAGTAGTGAAAACGTCGGAATTAATGTTACATTTCCAACCGTACCCATTGATCACACACAAAATACATTAAGACTACCCCTCCATCCGTCATATAAAGACGTTGGAGCCCATGTTTGAATTTACAACATAGATTTGATGGAGTATAAGTACAATGTATACAAGTGTTCAATCCAATTGGTGCCCCATGACATCAAACCCTCGGGCATGCGCGGTAATCCTAACGGAGGTCGCGCGATGTCATTAAATCTCGCGTTATCACGTCATTACGTAATGTATGAGTGGGCATGTCCAGAGAGACCAGTATTGTACGGCAGAATCGTCTCCGAAACGAGATAACGGACGGACAGAAATTGAAAACATCGTATCGTTTCACGAGGCAAATGCGATAAGTTGTCATAAATGTTTGGTGTAATGGTAGTTGACACCAGTGTTCCGCTGGTCGATCGGTGATGGCGGGCCGGACCATATGGGCGAGTCGTGATGCATACAGCTAAATCGTTAATCCCTTACCGATTTGTACAGTTGAATGTTTGGGCAACCGTACAGGACGTTCATATATCATATTGTCAAACTGTGTTCAAATAATTGGTATTTTGCTGAGGATTAAGGTTTTTTAAAGTCTGCTATTTCTATACAAGTTCATCTATCATATTGTCAAAATTGGCTGAATATACTGTATTTTTATAACACTACTGGTATAATGAAGCGTGATGACGAGATAGACAATTCAATACATATTCATAGCATACCCTCGAAGTGTTTGCCCTGAGAGTCTTCAATTGCAAAATTTGTCGCTGTATCTGAGATTTCTGTATTAAGTTATTTCAGACTTTGTTCACTCATACATTTGTTTTTATTCTCTGTATACATTTAATTTATGTAACTAATGGTAACGTATTTGTTGTTGACGGAAATAGAGCCAATATGTACACAATGGATCAATCAGTTTATTGATTATCTCCCTTCCACTAGTAATTTAAACTGTATACTCTGATTCATTATGTAAATTGATATACCTAACATCGTATGTACAACAATCTGCTAAGAAAGTATTACTGTACAGGTATACTGCCTTACAGTGTGGCAAAATTGGCGAAAATCAGGCATTGTGAACTCATTATTGAAGTTATATGTTTCCATGTTGAATCCCTCCATAACAGGGAGAATAGTCAGAGGTTAAATGATCAATCCCTCCACCACAAGGGGAATAGTCAGAGGGTCCATGATCAATCCCTCCATAACAGGGAGAATAGTCAGAGGGTCCATGATGAATCCCTCCACCACAAGGGGAATAGTCAGAGGGTCCATGATCAATCCCTCCACCACAAGGGGAATAGTCAGAGGTTCCATGATGAATCCCTCCACCACAAGGGGAATAGTCAGAGGGTCCATGATCAATCCCTCCACCACAAGGGGAATAGT
>JAUMHH010176528.1:0-15511 GCA_032359455.1 Chlamys rubida
AAATGTGTAACGATAATTACAATGTTGAAATGTGTAACGATAATTACAATGTTGAAATGTGTAACGATAATTACAATGTTGAAATGTGTAACGATAATTACAATATACAAAAGTGCTCAAATAATTACAATATACAAAAGTGCTCAAATAATTACAATATTCGTAAATGGTTACAATAATTACAATATCCCTAGGTGTCCATACACTAAAAACGTTCACGTGTGTAACAATGACTGCAATGACCCTTGGCGTAGCAACAATTTCAATACTCCAAGGTATTACAATAATTACAACGTCTAGCAGCATGTACACTGTCTGAATACATAGCAGTAATAACATTGGGATTGTATTACACGTGTTGTTGTCGGTGTCAGTAATGGCGGGATACCTGGGTCGATCAAGGGTCTAGTCACACACAGTTGTATGTAATGATAACATACAGTAGGCTAGCCCCATGTCAACAGGGCATGGTTTCGTTATCTATTGCCATCCAAACAATCTTTCATCGAACGTTTAAATTAAATAAAATGCCAAACCTGATTGATTTCTGTATAGCATGAGTTTGTATTTAACCGTTATTAGTGAATACATGTTTTATCTATTCAATACGCTATCAGATTATACTTCAATTACTTAATTATGTTGTTCATAACCATAAACATTTTCGTCACCACAATTCAATCATATTGTAATTAGCTGTTACGATGAATGACACCTGTACTTGTTGCCATGTGTGAAGCATACATCGCTAGAAGGGGAACTCTAAATTAAGTAATGTGACACTTCCGTATTGGTGTAGACGCTAATTAAAAATGTATTAGTTTAAAATATACAATATGTACCAGCATTTCCTAAGTAATGAAGAGCGACTGAACAAAATTAAATGAAAGGATTGTAATTATGCATGAAACTATTCTTATCTATTCAGTCATTCGTTACATTTTCAGTTAATATAACAAGGCTGTGACCGTATGGGGACAAATTAAATGATATACGGTATACAAACATTCGGGGGTGGGGGGGGTGGAAGTGGGGTGGTGATTGGGGAGTGGGATGGTGATTGGGGAGTGGGATGGTGATTAGGGGTGATGTTGTGATTGGGGAGTGGGATGGTGATCGGGGAGTGGGTTAGTGATTGAGGAGTGGATTGGTAATTGTGGACTAGGATGGTGATTGGGGGTGTGGGATGGTGAATGGGTGATGGGGTGGTGATGGAGGAGTGGACGGTGATTTTGGACTTGGATGGTCATTGTGGTGTGGGATGGTCATTGAAGTGTGGGATGGTGAATTGGGTTGGGGATGGTGATTGGGGCGTGGGAAGATGATTGAGGATTGTGATTGTGATTTGGGAATTCGATGGTGATTGGGGAGTAAGATGGTGATTTGGGTCGTGGGGTGGTGGTGGAGGAGTTGATGGTGATTTTGGACTTGGATGGTCATTGTGGTGTGGGATGGTCATTGAAGTGTGGAATGGTGACTTGGGTTGGGGGTGGTAATTGGGGCGTGGGATGATGTAGTGGGATAGTGATTTGGGAATTGGATGGTGATTGGGAGTGGTATGGTGATTGTGGTGTGGGATGATGATTCGTGTGTTAAATGGTGATTGGGGTGTGTGATGGTGATTGGGATGTAAGATGGTGATTTGGGAGAAGGATTGTGATAAGGAAGTGGGATTTTGATTGGAAAGAGGGATGGTGATTTAGGGTGATGTATTATGCTGAGGTAGTGTGATAGTGCTAAAGATGTGGCATATTGCTTTGGGTGTGATATGGAGTTTGGGTAGAGAGATGGAGATTTTGGTATGGGATGTTGCTTGTGGAGTTGGCTGGTGATTGGGGTTGAGATGGTGATTGGGAAGTGGTATGGTGATTGAGTGAGGGGTTTTTGAAGTATAAATCTCCATATATACAAACTCGTGTGAATGCTTTTTAGTGAGCTTTATGTTCCGACTTATGTTAATGTATATACCTTTTCAGTTCGTTAACACTAAAATAATCAAACGACGATACTGTATGTCAAACACAAGTCAACAGTACTAAACACTTGGTGATGTTATTTTACGTTACACGGTACATTGGGAGTACTTCAATCAAACTATTAACACTACTTGATAACATACAACATTAAATTGTGATTCGGGAGTTCACCCCAGTTGATTATATACAAAATTAATCTGTAATCGTGAGTACCTTTATCGTTGTATTAACACACTGGATATCGTACTACATTAATGGTTACATTATCAGTACTTCACTCTAACTATTAACACACTGGATATCGTACTACATTAATGGTTACATTAACAGTACCTCACCCTAACTATTAACACACTGGATATCGTACTACATTAATGGTTACATTAACAGTACTCCACCCTAACTATTAACAAACTGGATATCGTATTACATTAATGGTTACATTATCAGTACTTCACCCTAGCTATTAACACAAACGTATGTCATACAACATTACACGGTACATCTGGACATGTATTAACACTGGGTGAAACGACAGAACGATAAAACAGTTAACCAAGATTATGTTAAATACACAATAAACACCAACTGGTATATAGTTTGCCTATATCAGTAATACAATTGTATGCAGAATCAGCAGTTTTATCAAAGAAAAGTTTACCAAATTACATTAAATCGAAGTCACAATGTCGGTTAAGTTTAACTAATGGCGAATTTCACACGTGACAAGTCACATGATAAACAAGAGTTCAAACATAATCGTTTTATAAGATAAATGCCGTTTAAATGTTTGTTCATGAGAAGTGTTGAGCGGATGTGACTTGACCTGACCTCCGATGTGTTTTACTCCGTCGAGGGGTATTATTACATCCCGAATCACTCACGCGTAAACATTACTACCTACGGTGATACAGGAGCGCAGAAAGCAGGTGTTTAATGAAAAACTAAGATTAAATTAGAAAAAAGGAGTTTATAGAGAAGTTGTGCGAATCTGATTATAAACACAAACAAACTATTTGTATTGTTTTTTCCCTACTTATGTTTCAATATTTCCGTTAATGCGTGATAAATGGCAGTTGGCACTTAGTAAATAATGGCCACGTCTGAATGTGTTAATCTTTAATGTTTTATGTTTAATGAGTCAAGTACCAATGCATTCACCTATGTATGGAAAGTAAATTATAAATAATAAATTTAATGACGAACCTTTTTCATTGAGGCACGTTGATGTAATACGATAAGAAATAACCGCAGACCAGGTTACAGTGAGGATTTGGTTAAATTACAGCCTCCTGACAGCGGTGAATGGGCTTGATATCATTGGATTGATATAAATCACAAATAACAGATTTTCATTCATAGGAATGCACGTCTGACCTACGTTTATAGAGGTTATCTGCTCCCATGTTTCAATGCTAGATCAATGCTAATTCTCCACATAACGATTATATAACTGTGAGAGAGTGCACAGATTGTAATCAAACAATACCACAACTTGTTTTACACCTTAGCCAGTAAACCCCAAACGTATTTAACGAAAGTGAATCAATGGTCTAATCGAGGTCAAAGCAACGATTGGTCAAGATGCAAAGATTATTTACAAAACAAAAGATTTCTGTGAGGAAAATACCCCATGCGTTCTTGAAAGTTCATGGATCGCGTTAGACACATGCGTTTACACTTTCTCAGAGCTTCGCATGAGGTTGTTTGGGTTAAAATCGTTTGAAGTTGATATATCTGTGAAAATATGAGTCGTGGGTACACGTGGTTATACATAGGATGTTAGGCATATCATATATTGCACCTGTAATTTGTACACAATCAATCTCCACAATGATTTAAATAAATCTTGCAATATCATTCATTCATTCATATATAACAAACAAGTTACACACTTATAGTTTTTCCTTTCAATGGTATGTTGAATAAAAAAGATAAAAAAAAATAATGATAATATATAGCAGCCGATATCAACCCCTACTCACGACTGGAGTAACCTTTATGTACCAATCAAATTAGTTTTCTTTCTAAACTTCGTACTCCAAAATCTCTATTCTTAAAGCGAATGATATAATTAATCAATGCTTTTTTACTTGGCCTTCGTCCATTTTGAGGTTAGTATTTGTTACAATGTACAATAGAGCCTTTGGGTGATCAGTTTTTAATTCCAATTCCTAATGTGTCCGTGGGGTAGGTATTGTTTTTTGAAAATTTACAATATGGTCATGTGGTCAGTATGTACCAATTGTAAGTCACAATAAGATTGTTGGGTCAGATTGTATGTATTACAACTGACCATAGGACTGTGGGGTCAGTATTTGTATATTAAAATTGACCATATGAATGTGGGGTCAGTATTGCTTTTTAACAATTTACCATAGGACTGTAGGGTCAGTATTTGTATATTACAATTGACTATAGGACTGTAGGTTCAGTATTGCATTATTACAATCGATCATCGAACTGTGGGGCCAGTACTGCTTTATTAAAATTCACAATGGGATTATTGGGGTCAGTGTTTCTTTCTTACAATACATGATATCACTTTTGGGGCAGTATTTTATTATGTTTCGTATTTCAAATTCACAATAATACTTTGGGGTCAGAATTTCGTCCTTGCTTGATAAAATAGGAATGTCGGGTCAAAATGTCAGTTTTAAACGTTGTTGCGCATTCTGATGTGTACGATTTACTGTCTGTACTTTCTAGCTACATCCTATATATCATACGGTACGTGGCAGCAGTTCACTTATGTAAGATCGACATACAGGACAAGTGTATAGCATTAAACTCCAAACAGGGACAATAAATTACCTAATCATTGACAGATAAAAGAAACTGGACACTACGAAACAGCAGGTTCCGTGTTTAATGTGGACTGCTTACGTCCTCAGAATAATATATCTATCACAGGTTTGAACACACATCGACGTGTATATATAATCTTCACATTTCCATGTACTTTTAAACATAATAACCATCACTTATGACATGAACTTACAAATTGTTTAAAAACCATACTCAGGAATGTGGATACGCCTTTAGGCTGTCGTTTATCAACCTACACACTTATTGTTAAGGTATATCATGTTGCAGTTAAAATGTAAATGATGATATTGAAAAACCTAGAACACCATTATTATTGAGAATAAAGGTCCAGTACTCAATAATGAAAGAAAATACTATTATATTCTCACAATTTGCTTACGTCGTGGACTCGGTATTTGTCTGGTTAAAAAAAACTTCGAATGTTTTGATTGCTTCCGTACTGACAGAGTAGTCTAGTGCAATAGGTGCTATATTACCCTGTCTTTCAGGGCTACAAAATCGTCATTTTCTTTTGTAACACAATAAGCCGATTTATGAATGTTTTTATCTAAAAAATGTACAGCTCTATTCTCCAATGTCAACCTACACAGACTTGGAATAGAGACATATTGTCTAAGCAGAGTACCTTGCCTATCATTGCCCGTCGATCACTATACAAAGACCTCACTCTGTACTACATTTTGGCAGCTATAGCCAGTTTCTGTTAATATTTTGTTGTGATTTATTTAAACATACTTGACAATAAACATGTTAGTCTATTATATGAACTGATATGGTTCTGTCATTTATCCAAATTCAAACATACAAAATATATCTTCTTTCTCAAACCCAAGCTACTCGATGCATTTGATGCAGAAAAAACAGTTCTACTGAATTTTGACGTTGATGTTAAAGCATAAATCTTCGGCTGGCTTGGAGCCGAATGTTATTATTTATATATCTATTTATTATAATAATAATAATGATTAATAATTCGAGGTCCTTATATACCGCTTTATCACAACCTAGTTCGTAGGTCGTCTCAAAGCGGTTCACAAATTATGATCAGTGGTTATAGGGCCATTGCAACCAGCCAATATCTTTCGCAACTCTCTGGGGAGCATGCAGCCGGTGCTGCCATTTCGGCGTTCACAGCTAGCATTCTACATTTCTAGCACTGCCCAACCACGTACTCATTTACAGCTAAGTAGACTGGAACAAGCGGAGTAAAGTATATTGCTCAAAGATACAGCACAGTGCCGTGCCGTGACTCGAAAATTATAAAATAAACAACAAAGCTTTAAGACCGTGGAGAACCAGACGATCTTTTTTTCCCTTTTATGATTTTAAGCCCTCAGCCCATGCAAGGAAGGACGGAACCACTCGATCTTATATATCTATGTAGGTGAGAGGAATGTAAAAGTTTGAAAAATCTCGACATGGAAACTGACCGCAGAAACAGGAGTATAACTTCAAAATAGAAACAAACGGCTGAAGCAGCTTGCCAGCTGAGCTAGTAAACAATGAAGCACTTAATCAATCCAAAAGAAGGATACTTCGTTTTATTAAACATAAGCTGTCGCAGTTTTTCACTGGAAATTAGTGAAAAATGTGCGAGTGCTAGAGGTATGACAGGCAATCTATACAGTATATATATATTAAGGAAATTCTCGCGAAATAATCAGCCAACGAGAAACGTGTGAGCATGACCTTAACCTCATGAATATTGAAAAAGTGGTACAATGACTGAGAAAAACTTCGAAAATGACGTGTGTTTTTGAGGAAATGGAGATCATATCAGCGAGAAAAAATTATCTTTCCTACGAAACCAAACATTTTTGCACACCAACCCAAGATATCAATTTTATTAATATAAAGTTAGGTGGGGTTTATTTTTCGACATCGAAAGTTTTGCGCCCTTCCAGTATTTACCATCATGGGGGTGGCATATTTACCGAGAGTTGGTAACACTTAGAACGTATTGCATCACTCTATACACATTAGGATGGGTCCAACATACCTACTGTAACAAACTCTGAGATCCCTGTGAACCAGACTTGCGTTGTTGTAAATACAGTTTAAGCCAGCCTAGTGATGTTGTGCAAATATATCAACAGTGTGAATGGGCTAGTGTCGTTGTCACGGCATAGAGTGTTAGCAGCCAGAACTGTAAATGTTAGTAAATATAAACTGTTAGTGACATACATGTACAGGTTATGTCTGGTCGCTGTATCTACAGGATATCTAATAGTGTCTTCATCAGTAATACCTGCGCGCTCGTGAAAGATATCAAAATATTAGCCACACGAGTGCAATATATTTGGTATACTGAAGATGCTGTTAGATATTCTGGTTTTTACTTATTTTTACGAAATCCTACCCCGGAATGCAAAACGACACATCAAGCTGTCAATACTTGATCTGGATACTTTTAACACTAGCATGTCTAGAAAACCCTATGCGACAAAACATGGTCCTCTTTACAAAAAAAAAAAAATATATATAAAAATTCATGATTAAATTCCTTTAGTTATTTAAATTTATGAAGTAGGCACTTTAAGTCCATATTTTTAATAAAGGATGCTAAACTACTATCATAATTTAATTGTTTATAAAAAGTCTCGTAATATCAACTCAGATCACTAGGCGTTGTTGATAAGCGCCGAATCTACAATAGTGGGGAGTGGGGGAAATGAAGAGTTGTTTTGTCACCACTTATCCTGATGATAAAATATCAACACCACCTAAGTTATACTTGTGACCCTGGTTCTCTTATACTTTCTGGCAATCGCTAAGCCTAACTTTGGACTCGAAAATGCTGACACCCTGTTTCGTTTGACATGAGTTTTCCCCGAACAAATAGTTTAGCTGACCTGCAGTGGTCTGCAAGTAACTGTGGAATTAAACGTTTTGTTTCCTCTAGTGAAGAATCCCCCATGACAGGTAACAGATGATTAGTCTGGGCAGTAGAATGGACTGATGTCTTGGACGGATGCCTGCATATCGTTAAGCTAACCAGGATTTCACCAGATGGGCCACTTGTAACTTTTTCCACGGTAGTTTGTAATCAGTGTTTTGATTGGTCAAATCAGCAAAAGTGATATTTTCACTTGTGAAAATTATGATATGTTTCAAATACCAATTTAATAGAATGAATAATTTGCCATATTCTGTTGGTAAAAATGTGATAAATATGCATCTTTACTATAATAGTTATAAACCAAACATAATCAAATAGGCACGTCCAAATGATAACAGTGATGACCGTTATCATAGCTATCTAACTGTCGGGTTAGTTATTCTTTTTATTTAAAACGAATAAAACAAAAGATAAAATAACTATCATGAGTTAGATGAGCACTATTAACAATAACACTTAGTTATTGCGCTTTTTTATAACTTACATATGTAAAGTTGATTTATGTTAAGAAAACAACTCTGTCGCTTGTAGTTTCTGATCGAAATGGTAGTTAACGTAAAGTATGTCGTCTTGAGGTATAGCAGTCTTTAATTATACATTCAATATTTTAACAAATACAAACGATTCATGGTGTTGCCTACGTGCCAGTGATATCATTGATTCATCACCACCTTGGGAGTGTTCCGCGTGGCTCTAGGGTGATGACACACAGTGGTTACAAAAGACAAAAATATGCAAGATTGTATCTGAAGATATACTTTGTATGTTATATATCATCATCTTGACGATTTGAATTAACTAACACCCTGTCTGATCATGCACCATAACTAATGTTGTGTGAAAGTACCATGCCCTTACAAATCGCAAAAACTACTATACAATCCCATTGGCTACATGCCATACAGAAATTGACTGGTACCGGTAGACTTGTTTGCCATGTATATACTAATACATGTATAAAAGCCTAGGGCTACATCAAGGTGGAGATTTACAACGTCACATCACATACATATTCAATTCAAATAGAAATTGATTGATATTTTTCTCGTTCAGTAAGTTCTAAAATAAAAATGTTCTTTTATAAACGGACCAATTACATCATAAAAATTGAATTCAAAGGCTACCATGCTCAATTTGTTTAATGATTTTTTTTCTAATAAGAAGACTTTTGATCACATCAAATGTTCTTCGTCTACTCGATTTGTGTTGTTTTTGTCCCCCACTATATATTCAATTTGACGTCATTTGTGGTAAAGTCACTCATTTATTACTTTGAGTATATACTCCTACCACCATAGAGGGGCACTTGGTACATGTGTTTGATGGCCATACCAATGATGAAGTATAATTGATAATGTTCATCAATAAATTTACAGAAAGACAGTACAGACTCAAAAAAATCAAAGGAACACAATCGACACTCATTGTGTATACAAACAGACAACCGCAGAAATCGAGTAGCTACAATTATCAAAACACGTCACACCCAAACAAACTGCACCATATCAATCAACACTGGTGCGACACCAGGTACTCAGACAGGATATCTGCAATATATGTTGCACCCTTGTAGATTTCTCGCATCAAGTTTCCAAAATAAAGGTCAATGTAGATTGAAAACACTCCGATAACTATCCATAGCTACGTATGTTATTGGTTTACGACAGAATCCTGTAACTTGAAACGAAATCTTGAGTAGCGAAACAAATGTGATGTTTTGACTCCATAACATACAGTTGGTAACGAGGTGGACATTGTTACTGTCATACTGTAGGTAAATATCTTTGTGACTCATCTGTTGTGTCTATAAGTTGATGTGTAGGAGGATATACGAGATGCAAGTTGTTCTTAAAGTGTTATATTGACGATACTTGTACATTTTTATATTTATCTTTTTGTTATTCAAGATGTAACCAATATGCTTGCAGTATCTTAATATGAAATTGAGGGTTCCTTCAAGTACCGTAGGTAACTGAAGTGTTACAAAGTTACTGTTTGTCTACAATATAATACCGATAGCTTGTCTAAGTATTCTTAGACCAAATAAATCATCATCATTATTGTATTTTCCTTATCAACTTAGTGACATAGATATAGCTCAGCAACAACATGTTAACAGACAATAAGACAGTTATAGAAGAAGATACAAAGATATATTCAGAAATACAAAATTGTGTCTATAAGGCACATTCTGAGCTTTTAATTTATTAAAGTCCAACATAGAAAATGTACAACGCGTTTCTGGCACACTCCGAGCTTTCTTTAATAGACCTACATTTAAGTCGTGTGTATCAGGCGCACTCCGAGATTTATATTACAGTCCTGCGTGTTTTCTGTTCGAACTGCACATACTCAAATTTGTCATAACTAACCTCCAAATATATAAGTGAGGAAACCGGGTGCACGGAAAGTAATTCAATTTTTTCATAAAATCACCGACACCATGCCGTGAAATTGAAGAGTTGACAGTACATTGTTAGAAATGATTAATGTGTTATTGTATTAAATTCCTCACTAACAATGTCACTTATATGTTGTCGTTATTACAAATACAGGGTCAAAGTGTTAGTCAGTAAGTGTACCGCCTATACCAAGCAATTGTAAAACCAAAATAAAATATTGAAATAAATTTATATTTGTAAAGTAGTTGAAATATGACATTTGACATTTCTCAGTTAAAGTCACATCATGCGGAAGAAACACTAATTATGTACGCCACTTGATTTGTGTAATTATCTCTCGTGGTGGTAGTTATGTCTAATTGATTATCTCCCTTATATTTCATGACGCCATGTTCGACAATCGACAAAACGTGAATTGGATCAACTGGTAAAACAGGGAAGCTATAATTGCTATTAAATCAGGTAGCAAATACATGTATCGCTGATAATGATGTACCTCTTCGGTTAATTAATGCGAGTTCCGTTAATGTGTTATTAAACACCCGGTTTCCCAACAGACATACTTAGGGATTAAATATAACATCATGTATACTTTAATATCTCCTCGTTTCATGTTGCTGTTTTCTTCGTGTTCCAGTTTTATTCACGCTGCGGTATATTTAGAACAGCGTATATCAAATACGGCTAATTCACTGTTATTGTTACATGGACCTGTTAGCTTTTACTTGCTAACTTAAAGGTCCCTTTAATAGTGATTTTCAGTGTAATGGCGTGGATCAGCGGTACACACGAAGTGTTAACTGTAGGTACACTGTAGAGTATATGTATTACTTCCTGCCTTGCAAAGTTTAACGTAACTACATATCCTTACCTTAGTAATAAGGTTGCTCATCAAATCGGCGAAGTATAGGTTTTATGCATAATATTTCCAGTTTTCAAACAGAAAACACCACAGCATGATCTGGACACTTCTTACATAGAAACACAGTTACAAGATCGCTAATTGCCGTAAAAGTACACCGAATTCCGTATATGATTATGGGGAATTTTACGCTTCAGATGGTTGAAGATAGTTATCGGGCATAAATGCTTTAACTGGTAGGAACACAATAAAGACATCCTTGTACGTTGTTATACGGGTATACTGGCTCTGACACAAAGTAATGTGAAATTCTGTCATTGGAATGTAAAACAGAATAGGAAATTATTTGGATATCTTTGTACCGTTGGTACCGTTTAACGTCCATAGATAAAGATACGAAAATTTGTCAATAAAAAAATATACGCAACAATATATCGAAGAAAGACAATATAGCATTATACCAATGAAAGACAATGCAAAATGATATGTTGGTAAAAAAAAAGTGGCAACCATGTACTGGCGAAAACGTTTTTCGTTGGAACCTCTCCTAATCCGAGTGTTATGTTATTTGAAGTGTAAAGGATTGTAGGTAAAACGAACATTTTAAAACCCTTCGTTTACCAATTCATTAACCATAGACGCAATCAGTCATCATCTCCTGAAGTTACTAAAATATGTCAATTGCATTCTCCTCCTGTATGCTATATATAACCATAAATGGTTGTGTCGACGTTGAAATGTTATCAAAAATAAGAAAAGGAAGCATAGATGTGAACAAAACCGAAATTCGAGCTAAAATTCGATGACAATATGGGAACCTATGGGAACCTATGAAGGTTTACTTTAAAACATTCCAAAAGTACAAAGAGAATAAGACCAGGGCCCGTATTCATGAAACCGTTCTCATGCTCAAGCATAGATTTAGTGCTCAAACCAACTTTCTTGTAACTCACTGAAATCAAGTCAAACGATCGAAAAGTAAACAGTGAAAAGTTTTCTTGGTCTCTTCCATTTTTTTCCAAATCATTGACAAAATAATGTGTTATTTATTTATTCTTTAACAGAACAAGAAAATATGCTTCAGCACAAAATCCATGCTTAAGCATGAGAACGGTTTCATGAATACGGGCCCAGGTGATCCGAAAGGGTAGGTGTCCTTTGCATCATCGGTGATTCCACGTAATGCCACGTCAAAGTGAGAACAGCAGAAGTAGCAACGAAAATAAAAGGAACATAATTGAGTATAGTAAAAATGGCAGATATTTGTTTTGTACCACGACAAAAATATTCCCCATCAGGACGACGACCATTAAACTTGCCCATCAATTGTGTTCAACCTGCATATATATACATGTATAATTCTACAGCAGTTCTAACCTACAGTTGTGTAAACCTGCACGGAGTCTTATTTCAACTTTAGTGTTGATATTCCATCAGTCAGTTAGCTACAGTTATATGTAAAATGTATCTAGATAGGGACGACATTCAATGTTAAACTAACTACCAAAAACTGTTGGTCTCTATTGCGGATTCAATGGGATTAATCAAAATATGTATGACCAGTACTATCAGTTTGACATATCGCTGGGTTTATTTAACAACTATCGGATTTCTGTTTCATGTTTTGACAAAAACATCATGCCGGGCGTCACATAGGGTACAGGAAAGCTGACATTTCCGAGGCACTTTTGTTTCGTTCACCCCCGGGGTTCTGTGTGAGTTCTGGATGTTATCATTCTGTTGCTTGTGTCTCCTTCTTGTTTTCTTTTTTAAATTTCTTTTGTCTCATTGGTACCTTTTCTCCTTCTTTGTTTTATTTAAGGTGTATTTTGTCTCCTTGGTAGCCTTTGTTTCTACTTTGTCCTTTAACAGTTTGTGTTGTCTCCTTAGTAGCCTTTGTTTCTACTTTGTCCTTTAACAGTTTGTGTTGTCTCCTTGGTAGCCTTTGTTTCTACTTTGTCCTTTAACAGTTTGTGTTGTCTCCTTGGTAGCCTTTGTGTCCCCATCTTTGTTCTTTGAAATATTTGTTTTGTTGACTATTTGACTGAAAATCATCTATAATACAATGATAATTATTTATTGACAACATTCCCTCTTCAAAACAAATTCAAAAATAGAAAAACAGCCGTACTTGTCTATATATTAAATGCTATATTTTATTATACATCTAATTACTATGACACGTAAATTGTACAAAATATCTGATAGTTTACGAAGCAGAAGACGCTTACTCTTCCGGAACATCTGGTCTTTTTCTCTTTGTACTTTGCCAGGTGTCTCTACGTCAATATTTCCTTTCGTCGTCATGTGCCCTAGTTATATCCATTTTCAGTTCGAATTAAGGTTTTGCTAATACTTTTTTCGTTTTGTTTTTACAACCCAGCCTTTGCAGCAAAAGAATAAGATAATTATCTGCAATCATATTTGTGTAGTAATACTCTGCTCTATTGTGCTACCGTTACTTAAACAGGGTCTTAATTGTAACATTTAATACAGAGAGTCAGAATAACATTTACCCACGGACGGTTGCATGGAAAACTTCAATCTAACATTTTAAATAAAGGGTCATTTTCTCAGTCGTGTTTCTATTTGAAGCTCAATCATGTTGCATTTTTAGAATAGGAGCAATTAGACCACAGTGTCTTTTTTATGTACATACCAGGATGTTTATTAGTTTAAATGTATAATAAGCAATTCTAATATGATTATCCTCCATATATAGAAATCAATCTCGTCATAATTACAACAATAATCATTCTTCAAACTGACGCCAATATCAATTTCAAAATGCGTTTCTTATAAATGACCTTGTTTATGGTATCTCGAGCGCGCAAGGTGGATGTAACTAATGTCAATTGTAAATGTGTAGACAATTTCTGTACAACAGGTGTTCGCTTTGTATGTATTGTTTGTGGAGGTTGTGTTTACAAGGCATTTGGTTTTGTTCCTAGTGTCTTGGTTAGATATATTATATCACGAATGTATATCTGTATTGTAAGATATGCGTGAACAGTTAAGCTTTGTTTACATAAACATAAAGCCTGTTCACATTGTGAGAAACATAAACAATCTCCCTCTAGCTCTAATGTATTGTCAAAATATCGCAATGGCACTATGCGGTAGGGAAGCTAGAGTTATCAACCCTTTTACACTATGTCAATCAATGAGAATTACTCATACAATTAAAGGGAGGCAATTATGAGTTAAACTAGTAAATATATGCACACATAATCCAAATAGCTAACGAAAAATCAGTATGAGTTGCATCAAGAGTGTCTGAAAGGTATCAAACCTTTGAAACACATTGTACCGGACAATGTAGCCGTCCTTCCTCTACCACTTTACCTAAGTCATTTCAAATAACAAAAACAAAACGGATTTTAATATAACCTCACCTCTAAACAATTACCTTCATGACAATAGTGGCCATCTAACTACTTAACGCTAATACATTTACCTATAGTATGGCAATAATGGTCACCTTGCTTCTAAATTCTAAGACATTTATCTACAGTATGGCAAAAATTTCACTTTTCCACAACACCCCCCAACACAATTAGCTACAGTATATATGACAATTATGGTCGCCTCAATACTATCTGCAAATTCGAAGACAAATGTGACGTTTGCAGGATACTTTATTTTCCGCTTAATAACATAGGTCGGCGTACACGATTTTCTATCCATTAGTTTATTCGAACTGGTTAGGTACGCCCAGTTGAATTTTTGAGATACTATACTGGTTTTCTGTCTTTGAGTCTTCCATTCACGATTATTACAGTCGTCATCAAGACGATTAAATACCTATATCTACAATGATGAAAGGCTTCTGGCTGTGTTTTAATTCTTTGGCGATCTGTTTATATATACTTTAAACTGTATTCCTAACAATACGTCCTTGTATTGCATGTCAGTTTCTGATGCCACTTTCCCCTTTTGCGGTACTATCCCGAAATGAAAGATTTGCAAATCTTGGAAGCCATAACATTATAAAATAATTACAATGCCCGAATATCAATTGATAGATCAAATAATACACCAAGTTACGATTCAAAATTTCTTAATTGTTGACTTATTCAAGTAGTCCAATATTGAATATCAGACTATGAAAAATTATATCTTTATATAAATTGAACATACGTTCAAACCACCATAATCGATACAACTTGAGGCGGTTATTACGCTCCTGGTAAAGCGACGGTCTTTGTTATCTCCCAAGTGGTTAGGATTCCGCGCTCTCACCGCGGCGGCCGGGGTTCGATTCCCCGCTTGGAAAGAAGACTTTTTTATCTGTACATTAGATGTCTATAAGATGTTAGAGGAGCCGCCGTTTTTCGCTACTACAGCAACTTGGACTTATAAGCATGCAAACAAGATCCGCTTACAGTCAAGCAATGGCTACTTATATGTCCCAAGAGATCTAGTGGTTAGGATTCCGCGCTCTCACCGCGGCAGCTGGGGTTCGATTCCCCGCTTGGGAAGAAGTTTGTTTTATCATTTAATACGGGATGAAAACTATATAGTCGAAAAATGTAACTAGTGT
>JAUMHH010176539.1:0-15508 GCA_032359455.1 Chlamys rubida
CAGTATAGTAAAAACATTTTGGTTATGGCTGATAGATACGCTAGAAAATAAGTACCAAATTACCTTGCCCAGACACCAAACAACCTTTACTTTTGGTGTAATAGAAAAAGAACACAGGGACGAAATTAATTTGTTATTGCTCATTATGAGATACTATATATATTCATGTAAATTAAAAAACACAGCTCCTATCATTTTGGAAGGGAAAACATACCTTAACGTTTATAATAAAATAGAAGATATGGGTCTGTATGCCTATCACAACAAAAAGCAAGAAAAATCAAATGCAAATGGAACTTTATCAATAATTTACTTGCTTAAATAAGCTGACATTGTTGATATATTTTGGGTAAAGTATTTAGAGCCATATATTCCTGTCGGATAACTTCACGTCTAAATTTAGTCAAAATAGCAATGATCTGTCTTACTTACAGATGTCATGGTACTCTGTACTTGTCTTTAAATGAAATGAAATATCCGGATGGAAATATACTCTACATTAATACAAACTTTGTACATACATGAATAAACTGTTATCTAAGTAAAATGTGATTATGAAAATAAGTTGAATAAAAAATAAATAGAAAATAAAAACTGTCGTTTCTGAGATAACGGAACAAAACAAATTGCGAGAAGAAAAATAAACGTTATATTTTAACTTATATGCTGACAATAAAGTTGACAAGGATGAATTTAACCTAAATAAACAAATTGTGACACATATGGCACAGCCTTACTTGTTGATCGAATGGCCCTGTATGAAAACATTGTTCCATACAATTAATGTGTCAAAAAATTTCGAACATCTACGTGAAGTTGGTCTATTCCAGAAAAAATGAATTTTGAAATCATTTGTAACAATATCTGACCATTTATGTACTTATGTAAACATTTTGTTAGCTTATAAAGTTTTGTGGCCTTAAATATGACTTATTCCTTTCTGGGCCATTACACACATTCTGAATTACGGAAATTTATGATGTTAATAAAGAATTAGACTTGGTTTGGTGTTATACGGCTTAGCGCCCTATCAACAGCTACGATCGTTATATCAATCAACATCTATATTATAATAAATGCCATTAGCCAGACGGCTTCCCAGCTGCATACTTCATGTTTGGGGACAGACATAAAGTACGGTTTACTTAAATCTCTTACACCAGGCGACTCTGCAGGATTCCTTTGTGTACACGATAACAAGAATTATAACCGTTTTACCAAACGGGAGTAAACCAAGAGTTACAAAAGTACCAAAATGTAGATATAATGTCAATGGTACATACTAAAATAGAGTTATCTCTCTTGCAACAACGGACATATCTGTGGTAGAGTGGACTACATAAAGCATAAGGTATCATAGAAGTTCTGATTTTTTTCATCGATACAGTAAATAAAATCACCACAAAAACAGGAGGAAAAGCAAGAGAATACCGAAGCGTTATCAAAACCGATATAACTACAAAATCTGTGAATACGCGTGGAGTTTGTTTATATAGTTGAGCTGTAAAGACATATTGTATTTTCAAATTTTACACTTAAAACATATAGTATTTGTGTGTGGTATTTGTTCTGTTTTACAATGTTTATTATCTGTATCATATATGTCTGAATATTTCTTTACTCAATGACATGTTGTTGTATAGAGCGATATAACTCCATCCATTTCCGGAGACATCTTGTGAGAGGTGTTTCATTTCGTTAATTAATTCTGATGGTTTCCGGTCTGTACACTTGTGAGTGGTGCTGATGAGGGAATACATACTATCACGTGACCGATTACGTTTGAGTACGGTACTAAAACATCGTAGAAAACACAAGCCAGCAAAAGACACATTCCGTGTATACGGCGATTTCGTTTGATTTATCGTCGTATCTTCATGGATTATTTGCGTAAGCCTCGACAATTCCTAATTTACGAGAGTTAAATTGCAAAAATACATGATCTGCTAATATTTTTTCAAATTCTCTTATAATGATCAAAAATATTTAGACGCGATATATATACACTTAACAAACATCCGCTTACGCGTCACAGTAGGTTGAGTGTGACACGACACAGTTACGTAGACATACAATACCATGTAAAGGACGGGCGTATATGTTTACACCGTGTGCTGTTTTGAATGACTGACCACGCTCTGGTTGCGAAGGAATTCATTGGATCTAGATTAGATATTTTGCTGATGGCAGGTAAGTTAACTTAAAACTGTATAGCTTAATATTCCTAGGGGAACGCTTTTCTTTGTATGCGTACGTACCCATATATTTTCAGTTTCATAATATATATCAAGAGTATGGCTTGAATTGGACACTTGTGGTTATGACATTTAAATTAAGAGAAAAAGCGACGGTGTACACATATCATTAGGTCCGAGGAAAGAATATGCTTCCTGTATCCAACTGCGTGTTGTTGTAAGAGGCGACCAATTTGGGGACCCCTGCAGAACAGGATACTTTCTAGCCCGAGTTTCCTCTGGCCCTAAAACCAGATTTAGACATTTTGACATATAGATGTCTGGTGTGGGGCCAGAGCGCACTGCTATATGAAAACGTGGAATTTTCCGACACACAGCTAGATACTTTCCTTTGTGTCTTTTGCTCAAGTGACGTTCACGAAACCAAAATAGATTTACTGCCTCATTAAACACCTGGGATCTACACCTTTCGGAGGTGTCTTCCTAGACACCCGTCTTCTGATGACTTTGGCTGTTGCAAGAACGTTAAACTCCAGACAAACAGTAAGTCACAAATTTGAGATTCTTCACAATGGTATCTTGCGATAGAACGCTCAATGCAACGTATTTCATGACCAAATGTCAGGAGAATGTGACCGGTAGGGGGGTCCTGCTGGGTTTCTTCGGCAGTTTTTTTCAGTGAGGTAAACACTATAAAGTCGGCATCAGTTCCGCGCTATCACAAGGAGACAAACACGAACATATCGCAACCTCCCAAAACACACACACACTACACGCATGCATCTTGTACACAGGGGAGGCCGTCCTTAAATGACCGTAGCTGTTACAATACTAAACCAGACTTCTAAGTTTTGACAACTATTTGAAAATGTGTTCCAACTATGCTATAAATACTACTTCAAATAATTTCACGGCAAATCTCGCCTGACCGAATTCATGATCATGGCTGGGCTTCTACTGAGATAACATGCAGCATCACGTCCATCTACACTGTTCTTAATCAGTTTTCTTGCGTTCATCAGAACTTGACTGTCGTTCATAATATGGCATTGACTGCCCGACTATCAAAACGTATATCTATTTTTGACTTTGATATTTTATATTAATCACAAATGAAAGTTATAAAAGTAAGAGTTGAATCGCTTGGTACCGGGGTAAAGAAAGTGCCTAAGTACATTTAGGTTGTAAATGCAGCTTTAAATATTGTATTACGCTTACAGTTGCGTTTGAAACTTTACACGTTATCCTATTTATGGTACATATACACATATAGTTGTTTCGTTAAGCTTTCTTACAGGGCATACTTACCTTATTCAGTGCAGGTAACACATATCTAACCCAACGCAATGCTGTAAAACAGGACATCGCCTAGTTTCCTTTTGCTATTTTCTTACCCGGACTAGTTGGTCAGGGTTTAACGTCCTATACACAGATAAGGTTATTTAAGGACGTGCCTCCATGTGTGTTGTGTATGCGTGAATGTGTGTATGTGTGCGGGAGACATGGTATATTGGTGTATTTGTCTTCTTGTGATAACGCAGATCTGATGAAGACTTTCTAGTGCTATCTCACTGAAGATTTCCGCCCGGTCACATCATACTGACAACGTCTTACCCGGACAAGAGGGAGGTTTCAACAAGAAAAAGAGCAGTAAGCAGTTTAATTAAATAGTAAGTAATTTTCAAACTGTATTTAGTTGTTTCAAAGGACTACTTCTTCAGAAGCGTACTATGACATTGCTGTTCTGTGTTTGTTATGGAGGTGGTGTTTATGTTGTACCCAGTATACTGTGACAGTACAATGGTACACGTACATGTATTGCAGAGAGGTAGAACTCTGAAGTAGGCATCAGATTATTGCTATCGCATAGAGACAAACATAGCGCATCCAGCGCCCACTCATGGAGATACGTTCTGCAATGAGCTGGGCTGCTTACAGGATGTTACACCCAATCACACCTACGTATTTGAATACCATTTAATACGTTAAACACTCATAGCCAACCTGATTTACTCTCGCCGTAGACGGAGCGCAACTACTTGCCAGGGTTTTTAACCACCAATCCTCTGAGACTACAATTTTGAGTGGCTGTCATTTATAGCAAAAACGTCTGCCAAACGCTCTCATCCTCGATATCCAGGGTTTACGCTCACTTTCGCTCTTTACACCCCAGGAATATGTCATAGCAAAATTGAAGGCTCAATGTGCAGCACCGTGTGGACGAGACAAGGAGACTAGTTCGATCCTTTGATGTACATTAAAAGAATCTCGCGGTCAAGTAACGCTAAAAATTGACAGGTTTTGAAGTCGGGAGTCTCTCCGTTGTAATCTTTAAAGGACAGGTATCAGCCTAGCGATTGGTCATATTTTTTACCTGAGACCAATCAAACAGCTATCTCCGTGTCTTCATTTCTGCTATGACATATTCTAGGGGTGTAGAGAGCGAAAGTGAGCGTAACCCATGTATATCGAGGATGTACGCTCTAGACTTCACCGCCAACCGGGTCTGTCTAGCGATGAAGATGTCACACCGCCGATTGGGCTAGTGAAGCACACCATATCTCACCGCTGACCGTGTCAGGTAAATTAGGTAGACCTCAACCCCTACTCCGTACACGTCACCGCCGATCTGTTCTGTCAACTGATCAAGATATCTCACCACCGACTAAGTCAGTTAAAGTTTCAATTTGAAGTTAACCCCGACATGTTCGGTTAAACCTTGTGAAACGTTTACACATTACCGCCGACCGCGTCTATCGAACGGCCCTCGGGCCTGTTCGTGATAGAACGATGTTGCAATACTGTATTGATTCGGTTTATGTAAACACAATTACCTCGTTATGTCCAATTTACTGTAGTTTAAGTGAGTGACACACCATGTGGGCCTTAAATAGCTTCCATAACACGCATAGCCTCATTACAACATCACGATAAGATTTCACATTAAATATCTGATCGCCATTTCCTAGAAACATACTAAATCACAACATTGCAAACATATTTTTTATCGATTATTTTTGTATACTGGTAATGTATTTACACATCAATACTGCATTTAAAAACACATTTGTTATATATGACCCGCGATATAAAAATATAATGGACGCGTGACGTAATTTTGATAAAAGATTGACATTTCTTGATATTGATCATATTTATTTTTTATAATTTTATTTTTACAACTGTCTAAGGATAATCGCTCTTATTATATATTTCAATACAACGAATGAACCAGGTGTTATCTGGAGCCTACGCGGAAGCTTTTCGCAAACGCCGTCGTAGAAATATAAATCTTCCGGCTTGATCATTGTCAAGTTGATAGTCAAGATATTAAATTTGGACATAAACATGTAATCTATGATGTGTTCATTGTTTAATTTGGTGTTATTTTTGTAACGTCCTATCAACACCTTAGGTCATTTAAGGGCGTGCCGCCATGTTTGCGTGCCGGAGACAGGGTATGTTGGTGTACTTACCTTCTTGTGACAGCGCGGATCTGATGCCGACTTAGTCCGTAACATTTTGCCTATATAAGCAGTTATCAACAAGCATTATAATGCACTAGGCCGTATTATATATACCTATAACGTAATTCAGCACAGACTAATTTACCAAATTTATTGAGAAAAAAAACATGTAGAGGAATTCCGCTTTGTTCAATAACTTTTTTCTTTAAATGATTCCTTTCACCTCACCTGCCAATACCTTTTTGGCCTTTATATTCGCAAAATGCGACAAGTTATGGGTTCTTTAACTAACAATAGAATACCACGGTGTCAACCAAACCGTAGGTCGAACTCTATTTAAATGAAAACTAGGCAGCATATGAGAATATTAAATATTGGAGACTATTGAAAATGCAAGGAGAATCCCTTTCCGGCAGGGAAAGTGTTTTCTGTTTCATCTTCTAATCTAGGTCGCATCCAAGTAATGTTAAATTTGGTTTACTTGATGTTCAGCTTTAAATACATGGCAGTTTGTCTATTTTATATATAAACTCAATTTATTTTACAACAATTATGAAACAAGTTATTTTAACTTATATTAATCACTCTTGTTGGCCCGGATGTTAGCGCGTGGGGGTCTTAATGTGGAAAGAAACCGGAGAAAATCCAAGTGGTCGGGTTGGTGACTCCATACCTTTTCACGTCCGATCGGGGAATCGAACCCCGGCCGCCTTTGCAATAGGCAAATGCGCTATCCACTGCGCCATCCGACCACCTTGTTTGTCTATTTGTCTTGAGTTGAACGTCCTTGTTTAAGCGTCATCTTTTATTGAAATGTTATCTCCTAGACACGTTAGCATGACGCTTAACTAGTCTAATTACATTACCAACACTACTTTATTACTGAATGCTAATCGAAGAACAGTACAGTAAGTGCCAATGTTTAGAACTACGACTCGGTAAGGGCCAAAACCTATAGCCTTCATTTTGGTTTCATATTTATAGATTGTCACACTGTGTTATCAGAGTTTGTCGTGAGAACAGTTGTCTCCTCACAAGCACGTGGATATAATCGAGAGGCCAACGCAAATACCCGGGATTTTAACCACGTGCGAGCGATGAGAAAATTGTTCGAACGACAAACCTTGAAAGTACTGAGTGATAAACTGTTTATCATCTATAAACTACTACCTTTTATATTTCTTCATTTAAAAAAAGTCAACTAAACACCATACGACTTCTAGGCTCAATGGACATTGATCGCAAATCCTCGGCCTGTGACAAACGTAAACAAATAGAAGATCTGCGCGGAGGAATACCATGAACCTTAAAACTATGTAGAAACAAATATTGATTCCAAACAATCTTATCGGCATTGGTGCTTTCATATGCACATTTACGCACGAATTGGTGCTGTTATTCTCACAATATTTTTTCGTAACTTCGTATTGATATGTTTATGACGGACTATTTTCTTACGCGGATCACTTTTGTGTGGACACTATTTTCGGTTTTGGACTTCAACAGCGCGAGCAGACGTTTTATTTTTGAATAGGTTCCCAAGTGCTGGGAAATGGGAATTAATATGATACCGGTAGATGGTATTAAGTAGTATATAGATGATAAATGTCCCTCTAAACAAAAGACTCCGACCAGAACCCCAATTCTACAGTGCCCTCACATCAGTCCTCTCCTTCGACATGCAGTGGGACCAATGCCAAACGTCATGTAATACCAAGTGAGGCGTTACAAACGAACAGATTGGCTGGTTGTACAGGGTTTAACGTCCCGTTCTCATTATCTTTGAAAAAAACGTTAAATAAGATAAGTTGGTTAGTTTTATTCTACAGAGGTGACTTAAAATACGCCAAAATCATAACTGATATAAGCCTTCTGGTTGCCATGGTGGCGCGAAAAACTTTGATGATCACTTAATTTGACATGCTCCGGCCCTCATTAATATTCATGAGAAAAAGTGGCCCTCATTTCTCCTTGTGTCATACACACAAACATGCATACTCAATAAACATGGAGAAACGTCCTTAAATGACCTTAGCTGTTGATAGGAAGTTAAGCAAAATAAAACTAAACCAAATAAAACCAAAGCGTCCTTACATGATCTCCGCAGTTAAAACCACACTAAACACTCTATATTTACAACCAAACCAAAAAGTTAATAACAGTATATCTTCCAATGACCTGTTAATACAATTACTGCTAATAAATAATAAATAAATTAAGCAATCGACTAAGAAGACAATATCTCAATATTATTGTAATGGGTGCGAAAAGGAAGCATAACCAAAGCTTCATCTATGAGCTTAATTGGTGATTTCTGAACATGGTATCGGCGGGAGAGCCGAAGGTGATAAAACCACCAGAAGAATATCTTAACGGAAACGTTTAGGATGACCAATTCGTGTCGGTAAAGTTTTCGCTTGTTCGTCCAATATTGTGCTTCTTTAAAAGAGTTTTTTCTTCAGAATATTTTTCAAATTAATGCATGATTGGCCGCCGACTTGCATCAGATGGTAAGACGAACGTAGATGTTTGTTTGTGTACGGATTTCCCACTCTTTAAAGCTAAGGCTTTATAAAGACGGAAGTTTAGGGAGAAGAAGTAAAAAGAATTGAAAATTAGTAGAAATGAAGAAAAGAGGTCCGAAGTATTGTAAGGGGTTTAGCAGATTAATGTTGTTCTCCCCACCGTATTTGCGGTGATCACTCGTTGGTTGACTTTTATACACCCATGATACAGCAGGTCTTATTCTGTCCCTTAAAATGTAGGGGGTAAAGTTGATTTGCAACTTATAGTAGATTGTACATGTATGAATGTAGACAAATTTAAGCTAGTGTCTGGTTGATGTGGCTTTCAAAATTTCTTTGTTTTGTGAAGTTGTCGATGATAAAAAGAAGACGTTTTGTGAAGTTGTCGATGATAAAAAGAAGACGTTTTGTGAAGTTGTCGATGATAAAAAGAAGACGTTGTGTGAAGTTGTCGATGATAAAAAGAAGTAGCGGTTATATTCCTAGGAAGTCTGTGGAATCGATTCGATGTTTGGTGCGATAGCCAGGAGAGACGGGTTCTCTGGCCATTTTGTTTCACGGAAGGGATTTTGGCCTCCCAGTATTTATTCTCCCCTGCTATTTAAATGAACTCTTCCTGTTTACTTGCATCGCCAGTGAAACTGTATCATTATAATTCACAGTGAGTGTATTTAAGTTAACGAAGCCCCACACTATTATATCGCACGTGTACGAATGCTATCAATTTTATATGATTAATTTCAAAGAGCAGTTTTCAACAATGAATAAGGATGGGATTACTTTAGAACATCATTGTCAATAAGTCAGCCCGATTTTTAAACGTAAAGTAAACAAAGGAAAGTAATTAGTTCTTTCATGGTATTTAAAACAAAAAATGTTATTTCAAAATATTGAAACCAGTGACGTAAAATGTTAACTAAAATAGTTTCAAGCATTGAAGCGGATATAGGGGCTGAACCACAGTCGCTTGGTTACTGAAAATACTAGGACAGACCTCGGGGCCTGGAAACATTATAAGGTATATTACTTGTATTTCCTCTTCCGTTTTAAACTGATGGAATCTATTTTTCGTTCTGTATGTTTTACAGATGTCGTCTAAAAGCAAAATAAATGCCTCACGTTGAGAAAGTAGACGTTGGTTGCCTTGTTAGTACTTCAGATAATTCAGGTATAATGTGACGGTCCTGCTGTCTGATTGATACTGATTGTTGATTTAATGTTATTATAACTGTATCAGACATCCCTTCGTCTGTCCGTCGGTCGTTTAGAGTGGACAATATTGTCGGATATGGGGACTTCCGGCATTTATCGGAATTCAACGATTTTTCTTATCGTTAATGGAACAAAAACAGTGGCGCTAAGAGACGAATGTGTGATTAATTATATCTGACACGAACAAGTATGGATTTTTATAAAAATCATCAGAGAAGGGAACGTTTGATAACTTGTTTTTTTTTTGTCATTTTAATTAACATCTAATCAATATATATGGTCGTTAATGAACAGGACGACCACATGATAGTACAAGGAAGTGCAACTTAAATATAACGGGTATTTAAATGTATCTTTAAATCTTTAAATATAATTCACTCAAGAATGTAATGCAAACACGTGAAATACAGTTACAGTTTAAATATGGTATGCTCATTATAGGAGTCAAAGTCTTTGGAATACATCGATGTCTTTTACAAATGTTCAAAAAAGCTTTCTAGCCTACGGGAGTTGCAGTGGTCGAGCTTTCTACGAAAAAATCAACATGAATGAAAAGAAGAAACATGTTGTTACAACACTGTCTACTGGGAACCCTTCTTTGCAGTTTATCTTTCGCCTTTTTTCGTCCTACATTGTACGTAAGGGCGAATTTTTCATTACAATATTTTACGTATTATACAAAGTGAATAGACATAAAGGGCAGAATTAACACTGTATGGATGTGATTGACAGGTAAAGGGCGTAAGTTTGGTCCTGGTGTACATTGTCCTCAAGAAACAATGTATACCGTGGAGATTCTGCCGCAGTTTAACTTTCGCCCTTCGTAACAAGGAAGCATTTGTCATTACAATAATACACATACTCTACATAGTTATCAAATTTGTTTTTGACATGTAAAGGGCGTAAATTTTACTTGGTGAAAGTTGTCCACATAGCTGAAATATAGTATGCATAAATAAGTAACACAATCTGTAATTGTACTTAAAACTTTACAGAAACAGAAAAAAAACTGTTAGATTTACAGATCATCCAATATCTTAGCGTTTGTCGCCTTTTAAACAACAGGTTCAATCCCCTAGACTGCGGAATTCACATCACGGTGATGTGATCTGTAAGAGCTAAACACGCGTGTACCAAGAAGCAACACGTCTAAACAATAACTGGAATAATAAGTTAAGATTTATAGACATCTTTGGGATATTAAATGACATATTTTGTTCTACATTATTTTCATGTCATTAATCATTTAAATGTTTACAATGTTACCCATCAATACTTATTCATGTTACTAATAAACTTGTAAAGTCTGATAAACTACTAGCATGTTTTATTGTCACAAACGGCTGTTGTCGTGTAATTTTATTATAGAAATACATTTTTTACACCCACTGTTGATCATACCGTTAAAAACGATGTGTTGGACATGATTTGCTACTCGACAAAACAGCGAAAGCCGTAATGAGTTGTCCATGTGGATTTAGATTGTCACTGAACACACTCCCGCCCACCATTCGCCTCCGATCGATGATCCCGCACGCCTTTGTTACTGGAAATCCACACGCCAATGTTTGCCAATAATGTCAATACCCAACTCTCGTCATTCAACATCGGTGCCGAGACTTCACCTGGGTAACAAAACAAACGCTTGCATGATTACGAATTTGGAAGGTACCGCTTAAAGAGTGTACAATACCTCGATCTAGGATACTATAGCACAGGACTTTCGATATATCTCGATGGATTAATAAGGATATTTGCACCAGTGGGTAAGTGTGGCATTACAATTATTGCAGTACTGTATTTAAGCTAGATGCTGCAGAAGTAATGTATCGGCGAGAGACATCTATCGACCGGTGAACCGATCAATACCTGGTACGGCATTATTGGAAGTATTCTCCCCGCTGCTGAGGACGAGATCGGGGTGATTGGCCACAGTGATAATGTAGTATCAAATAGCATGTCCTATTCTCTTGTGAAACTCTACTTTCATTAATGGAGAACTGTTCCCTAGGTCTGTCATTAATAATTCTGGAGTAATGCAGGACCTCCATTGTCGGGTCTCAATACACTAGGTTTATATTGTACGTGACACGAGTATGATGTAAACGTTAATATTTGATTAATTGCTTTTTTACAAGAACGCAATAAACCTTTTGCGCCTTTGTTGAATTTTAAATTATTTTACATGTTATGCGTATGTCTGATATTTTATTACCATATTTATTACACCCCAGAACACACAACCATAATTACTATATCTCTTATTTTCTTGAATCAATGTTTTTCTAGAGTTACTTTGATATATCTACTGCGACACGCAGTCCCATTATCAACCTTTTTCTGGACGGATCGGACGTTTAAATCGACCGTTGCCATGTAAATACTTTGAAGGTTTAATCTAATTCCCGGGCGCCCGTCACACATTCCCCCGTACCCAATGGATTGACACATTATGGGGGAGGGGTGCAGAGAAAGGGTAACCCATCAATGCTTTAATACCAGAGTGTTCCGTATGTAAAACATCTCGAGTGCGCACCATGGTGATCATAATGTGAATAAACGTTTGCTTTTCAGTCGGGATCTTATCTTTTCCCTTACTCTCTTTATTTGCCATTATTGCAACACTCGTTCCCTATCTTTCCTATCTTCTTCTTTTTCTATCTACTTTGTTTCATGCGGTTTCTCCCTAGGCACCCGTACTCGTATGGTCGCTGGCTGTTGTGTCTCCCTAGGCACCCGTACTCGTATGGTCGCTGGTTTACCCAGAGAAAGAGTAACCCATCAATGCTTAAATACCAGAGAGTTCCGTATGTGTAACATCTCGAGTCTCTAGGCACCCGTCCTCATATGGTCGCTGGCTGTTTTGTCTCCCTAGGCACCCGTCCTCATACGACACTGGCTGTTGTGTCTCCCTAGGCACCCGTCCTCATATGGTCGCTGGCTGTTGTGTCTCCATAGGCACCCGTCCTCATATGGTCGCTGGTTGTTGTGTCTCCCTAGGCACTCGTCCTCATTTGATCCTAGCTGTTGTGTCTCCCTAGGTACCCGTCCTCATGTGGTCGCTGGCTGTTACTAGGAAGTTAAACCTCGAACAAACAAATAAGCTTTATTTGTTTTTTATTCTTGATTTGTAGTTTTCGTAACGGCACCTTTGACACTCAGAAATGACTTGCCAATAAGTCCTTCAAAGTCGTAGTTGTTCTTTTCTGCTAAACGTTCAAGAACAATTAAGGGTAAGCGCAATGGCTGGTTTACCCATTGCCAGTGTAAAGAGGGCAGGTGGGATACTTTGCTAAGTGCCAGATGTATTGTAACTCAGTGAGATAGCACTCTCAAGCCGGCACAGATAGTCAGTTCGTTAACTGAAAATACTCCTTAGTGAGGCGCACGTAAAACCTCTTAAACAAACAAATAAACAAAGGCTGTCGCAAGGGGACAAATACACCGATATACTGCCTCCAGCATACTTACAGCCATATATTACAGTTATTACATACGCGGAGGCATGTTCCTGAATGACCTTAGCGGTTAATTGAATGCACATCCTTTAACTAGAACCAAACCAAACAATTCTCAAAAACAAGGTTTTGTATTAAGCCTACTATGGTGGTAGTCGGTAACCGCTCACATCACACTGTCCTGTATTACTTTATCATATATAAATGTAGTGTGTACTAGTGTGCTTGCTGATATTGGTTGAAGTGATGTAGAATTAGGTGATATTGGATCCATTGATGCATTAGATGGTGATATTGGCCTTAGTAATGACGTAGCGTAGTCGGTGCTGTTGGCCCCAGTGATATAGTAATTGGTGATATTGGCCCCATTGATGCAGTTGGTGATATTTGTTAAAGTAACAAAACTGTCCGCTGTCATTACCATGACTCCTGTTGTCAAGCTTATATTGCACTTGTCTCAAATTCTAATATCATCGAGTCACAGACAAGAAATGTTGTGCGTTGTAACACTCGACAAGACGCCTGGGAAACTTTGGTATGATGTTAATGCGACAATATATATGGCGAACACCTACGTGCTGACTACATGATTGCCCTTCTACCACTGACAGACGACGTTTATACAGAACATCTTGTGACGAGACTCGATTATTCCCTTGGCTAGCCATGTGTACCGCTGATACTTGTAATCAACGCTATCCCAGACTTCACTAAATAAATGATGATTATCGGGCCAGTCCAGTCCCAGTTGACGACACATCAGCAAATGAAAATATGTCCGATAGTCTTCTTTTGGTTCGTTTGTTCGCTTTGTGTTACCATCTTACTATCAGTATATAACTGATGCCATCATTTTATCAACATAGTAATACTTTTCTTTACATGATACATGTACATGTAGTGTCTGTCTTGTTTGGAAATCATATAATGGTTAAGCACAAGGCGTGTAGTCGAGTTTTGTAGGTCTTGTTTGGAAAGCATAAAATGGTAAAGGTACTCACCTATATTCATTAACTAGTTTTGAGAAAGGTATCGCTCAAAATCTCTTGTATTGATTCTAGCTTAACTTGAGTCGCATTTGATGGAATTACACTCGCAATATAACTTGTTTTTTTATATATAATAATGGTATTTGTATGTATGTGTATTAAGGATTCGTTTTACTAGGATTCGCGTGGGTTAAAATTCCAGTATGACACCGTCTCCTGCGTTTGAACCCGATCAATACCGTACATGGAGAACAGCATTCAGCAACGTCCTTATCCCATATGTATCTCCCTAACATAGCACGCGGAGGGTCGCTCAGGCATACACCGTACTGCAGTATTACCAAGGGAAATGACTACCGACGCAATGCACATTCTAAAACCTGATTACTCCTCGACAATTGAATTAAGATTATAAAAAGTAACAATAGCCTGTAATTTAACTCCTGTTTCTGATTAATAAAATAGGTACGTTAATTAGAATATGACAGTGCTAATGTCACCCCGGGGGTATCATCGTGACTAGTACCCGATGGAACTCTTAGCAATATTACCCTGTAATGGTCGCTAAAACGAAGCTTATCATATAATGTCACCCCGGGGGTATCATCGTGACTAATACCCAAGGGGACTCTTAGCAATATTACCCTGCAATGGTCGCTAAAACGAAGTTTATCATCATTTCATAATAACATAGACTGCTTTATTAATCTGGTAAATTAATATTTAATGCAATCCCATTGGACACCTTTGGCTAATTAACACCATGTAATTCAGAAATCCTTGTATCTCGACCGAGGAAATATCAGAATCCGGATACTATAAGGCTCACACTGGGATTCGAAAAGTCGTTGTCTGGGACCTGGGAATCGATTTGAAGTATTTTGTATATGGTAACGAGGTTCTATTCTATCGGAAAGTTGTCCCCGGAGAATGTCGCCTATATGTCACACATACCAGTGGTATTTTCAACCTCTAACTTCTACAGGATTTTAGAAATGAAACATCTCACTGGCCCACAAGCTGACATGCTGGATCGGGATCTTTATCTGCTATGCCCCCTGTTGAAGTAGCGTTGAAAAAGGCCAAATTAAATCCGCAGTGCCAGTAATCGGAATGTTTATATTTTCCTTTTCTCTCTTATTTTCCATTATTTACTACCGTGTGGTTCTGCTTGACCTTGTTGTGTTGATGGACTGATATGATTTTATCATTTCATTGATAATTTACCACTCATCAGAAGTAGTGTACAGCGTCTAAGCCTGCTGTCCCCGGATTAGTATAAAAAATAATATAATGAAATAACCATGACGAAACACAGTTTTTGTGTCATTAATATATGCTTATTAACATTGAAATAACTTTTATCATGCTTTTCATCTAATTCGTTTGCTTTTGTTTTTGCATCTTCTAAGCATGTTAACCTTTTGGTATAGTCGTTTTCGTGATTGTCTGTTTTAGTGTTGTTTGGCCCTGAATTAATTTAGTTGTCGATGGGGCGTAAAACAATATAAATACGACATCAATACGTCCACAGGATGGAGACAAACCAATGTTCTTAAAACTTGTACCCGCTGCTCTCGTTTTAATTTCAAAATATTTTATTAAATCAAATGATTCAATGGGAATTGGGCAACAGGCTATGCCTATACAAGCCCTCTCCCT
>JAUMHH010176550.1:0-32109 GCA_032359455.1 Chlamys rubida
ACACAGAATCAGGTATTTAATAGACAGTTCTGGGTCTATAAACAACACAGAATCAGGTATTTAATAGACAGTTCTGGATCTATAAACAATACAGAACAAGGTATTTAATAGACAGTTCTGGGATAATAAATAACACAGAATCAGGTATTTATTAGACAGTTCTTGGTCCAGTAACAATTAACAATCAGGTACTTGTAAGAGCGTAGACTATTCTATGTTTAATGATTTTTCTGATTTCATTTTTTAAATAACAAATATTCCATATATTTGCCAATATATGTACAAACAGTACATTTGTACAATTTAAATAACCTCTAAATTTACCAAAAACTTTGTGTCATTTATTGAATTACCTTCCACTTGGCAAATAAGTCGGTAAGAAATCCATTTACAGCTTTTTCAAAGTACAAGTCCCCATTGATGTCAAAGTCCCACATCTCAGAACTCATCTGGATGAAGATTTGGACAACCGCCGTCGACGAACGGAACACAATCTGAAACCAAGTATTATTAACCAATAAGAAAGGGAAAAGTTGAGTAGAAATTTGGTAGTTTTTTGCATATACAGTATATTCTAACTCGCAAATCTGTTCAGGGAAGTGTCAACATAGATTTTGCAAATAGCTTGTCTCTAGTTAACAGAATAAAATCACCATTTGTTTTGTTAACTGCATTTGTGTTATGTAACTGTAACCTTAGGCTTGTGACACAGCTGGATGACTACCCCCTACCCCAATCCCCGAAACCAATGCATTGTAACTTACCCTCGTATCATCAGTAATCATACCACATGTCACACGGTCACCTTTAGCCCACAACTCATAAACCTGGGCCCTGAAACAACATTTTATACAGTGATCACTTCTGTTCCTTCATTTATCATCAAAATGAAATTGTATAAATGCACAAAAAAATTAAATGCTGTAAATTTAATACTATAAGACTCTTTCATGTCCAGGGAAGTTCTACCCGAGGGGTTTCCAAATTTGAAATTCCCGAGGGTGGAATTTCCCTATCCTACACCCTTGGGCATGAAAGAGTATTTTTCTCTCATTCCAACTACCAGAATACACAGAAAAATTGATCTCATCTTTCTAATATGTATGGTAAATTAATCGTAAAAGGTTTTAATTTCATCACGTCGCCTTTTCCGCATTGTTCTGGCATTGTGACGTCACGTCACGTGAAATGGGGTGTAAGATAGAAATTTCTCTCACTTCCCTGTGTGTAAGATAGAGCTGTCTATGGTTAGAAATGGGTGTAGGAAATTTCTATCTTTTTCCTGTGTGTGATTGATATTCTCAAAATGTTGGCCAGTCCAAACGCATTTTCATGGTTCCTGAGCTTATTCTGGTTGGTTGGAATGAGAGAAACATACTCTTTCATACCCCAGGGTGTAGCATAGGGAAATTCCACCCTCGGGATTTTCAAATTTGGCTAAACCCTCGGCTTGAACACTTGCCATATAACGATATGTACAAAGGAACACATAGTAACACCGATTATTTTTTAAGTAAAATATAAAATTTATTACACACAATCTGCATAGTATTGATTGATAAGAAAGAAAAATAACGATTTATTTAAACAACAATAAAGATGTGGATCACGTTGAGACAAGTATATATAACGTCCATGGAATTGTACATAGTGGTAATAACACATAAAGGGATGATGCTGCCGATGAATAACCATTTGTTGAGTCTGTTTCTGCTGTTTCTGAAAAACACAAACAAGAAGAACTGTCAGAAAGGCACGTGATACAAATCATACACGAATTTATAGTATTAATTATCAACACAATCGACATAAAAATATATTCTGCTGTTGATCTAATTGATGTGATTAGTAATTATGACACATTAAAGGGACACTTTTGGCAATAACTTTTCAGATGTGACATTATGTAAACATATGCAACCGCAAAAACATTTGATGATGGTTAAAGACTCTCACACGAGCATAATGAAGAACAGAGACTTCATTACGCAGTAACCTATTGTAATCAAACTGTTTTGAAAATGTTCAATATCGTTTTATTTTTAATGACGTTTTACTATACAAATTCAGTTAAACAAACTGACAGCTGTTGTGGTAAGCCAAGAAGTACCCTACGCATTTAAAGTATAACGGCAGACATAGGTGTGCTTGTGCTGTATATAGATTGACGTCGTGATCTTACATACATTTTAAACATTAATATTTCCAAATAATAAAATAATTTTAGTTGACATGTGACCGTACCATTTAGCATATTTATTATATAAACTTATCATTGAAAATCCATATATAAATCTGGTGAGAAGAAATACGTTGACCCTTTTTCCTAGTTTGGGGATTGTTCGAGATAAAATTGAGTGAATGCTGACAGAAGTTTTTTTCCGGACAGAGGTGTCATGTTGACAGATACAAACTACTAATCAATTAACTATGTACACTGTAGCCATGGTTTCTACGTCAGAGGTTTCGGTGTACAATACGTACATTGTAGCCATGGTTTCTACGTCAGAGGTATCTGTGTACAATACGGACATTCAATGGTTAGCATGACTGATTTTAAACTATGATATTACAATTTTTATCGTAATTAAATATTTATTTACGATGTTATATATATGGTGTCCTATCTGGTGCATGAGGCGTTTACCCTCCCGAAACATCTGGACCCATCTCCAGTTTTTCGAAATTGTTCATAACGATTTTTATTATGTTTTCCTTTCCCCAAAGATTTCTGGGTTTGTGTAATTGGTTAAACTTTGAGAGCGGATATTATTCTCGGGAAGTGACGAATTGATTTCTTTGTATTACACTTTCAACAAACTCCCAGACAAAACTAACTATATGAAATTGAAAATTTAAAGAAATGTGTACTACATTGTACTAGGTTTTACTTTTATGATTTTTGTGATTGTGATTGTAACGATTCTGACTACCAATTCCAGCAATATCCACATGGTATGCATAAATAAAATACATTCATATTCTTGTGCCCTGAAATATGCATTTTGAAACCATGTTTTGAATAAAACATAAACAAAACCTACATGTTTAGGTATGGAACAGTCCGGGACGATACCATAGTAGCTATGTAAAGGAAGTATGTACAATGTAAATTGACCAGTACTCGTCAAATGTGGGATTAAAGTTAACATGAGTTATATGTAACAAGCAGTATCACCTCACAAAATCGTTAGAGTACCAGAATGAAATGAAATTTTAACTTGCAAGATTTTATGGTTCTGTAACGTTATCATGTATGTTCCTTTTGTCTTTCTCTCTATATAGACATACAACTGCTTCACAATTATCATTGACCCTGTTAAAGCTTGACCTCCAATAACAGCCGTTAAACAAGGGTAAGCATGTGGATATGTGTCTATTATCATATATAGTAATGCATATTTTACTGGTGTGCGTTTATCGCGAATTGTTCTTTCTACATACATAAGTGCTATAGGTGTCACAGATACATTAAACATTACATAGCTCAGTTATGAAGCCGGACCATTACAACCGATACTGATGACATTATCGAACTGCCGCTTTGAACATAAAGATAAATTTGTATACATTCACTCTACAAAACATTAAAATATGTATCTACAAAGATTTATTGATCAATGACATTGGCATCTTAAAAACATTTCCATGTCGTTGTCCGAGTAGGGCATGAACCGATAGATATATTGCATGTTTTGGCTACACGAATATACAAAAATATTTCTGTCTTTGTGAAAATATTGTGAAACACTGTAGTATCTGTATTTATAACACCACATTTATATAATTACTGTTGCACTGTAAATGTAAATTATAAGCGTGGCAATTTCCAAGGCCAGAGGTATATATACTTAATGTTGATCAAATATTAAGCTAATGTACAGTGAGGGAGGAAAATGATGCTACATTGTACATAGAATAATGTCGGCATTTCTCTATAACGACATCAGTGGCTAGGGCTTCGACTGCTCGTTCTGTATCTGGAAGATACTTTGGTGAGGTCCTAATGGAGTAATCACATGGGCATACTATTTGCTTTATTGCTGACAATGGCACTGCCGCAGAGAAACAGATACGCTAAAATAGCACTACCTGTCATACCTCTACACCGTTTATATATGCAGTGCATCATAGACAAACATTCTTTAGAAATGGAAACACTTTATCAATGAAAGGATTTGATTTCAGTCTTGACTACGCGAAGTATTTCATAAATTGTCTATACGGTTGTCCGTAATTTTGTTTGTTTTCGTTTTGGAATTTACTTTTTCGTTACTGTCCAGGTAATTAACAAAAGCAACAATTGACAGGTTGGGCACTCAAAGGACATTTTGACGTGCCGCAATTCTGTTATAGGATATAGGTTAATATGGTGTCATGACATCCCCTACGGTCATATTATCCCGATAATGGTCTTACTTAAGGTGTCTTTGAATACACCGATGAGAATTGAGATTCTCTCACAGAAACGCAGGAAGGCATTGTAAAACAGAATCCGATTAGTTTAGTGCTTTTTAATATTCCTCAACAGATAGCTTCCGTTCTGTGAGAGACGAAGATTAGTCGCTTCATAAAATTATAGCAGAGCAATATGTCACTAGGGCCTTTAGAATTCACGCTTGGTAATGGTAAAAGATACATATGCAAGACCACACGCTTGTGCTTTTCTAACGAATCAGAAAACACGAGTTTATTGCGCGGACGAATATATTCACGAGTCCGTATTTGGTAGAGATCGATACAAAGATGTTATAAACTTTGATATTTTTTGCAAATACCGGGAACTTTACAGTTCGCCATGACAAGGGGATTCCCATAAAAAGTAGTTCCGGCTAGTAGGTACATACAACATTCCGTATTGCACATGTGCAATATAGAATGTTGTATTTCATGGTCTGTAAATTGCTTGTATTACTATAACAAGATTCAACAGGTATGTGATAAATTTAGATTACATATAGCATATTATTAAAGTGTGATGTTCTTGTAGAACTGGATTCAAGCGTCTACGCACTCCCTATACGGGGTTATATATATATAAAAGAACAATGCGTAAACAAAATAAAAATAATTACATTCAGCGGATTATCAAAAAAAATATATTATTCCTTAGCGAGATGGAATTTTCGTTAAACAGTCTTGCGAATACAACTATACAGACTTTTTTTATGCGAACATTCCCTCTCCGTATAATTACGGCAGAGACCAGTTATGGGGTGTAGGAGAGATACTCAGACACTGTAATATCCTCGGGGACAGCGCATGTCAGAACAGATCACCGGGACGGAGCGGCGCAATGGCCGTATATACGTTTTAACGCTGTATCAGAAAATGGATCGCATGCATAAGTGAAGCCTAGGGGCTTTTAACGAATATTAGGTTGAATTTCTATAAACATAAATTTGCTTGTCAACGCGTAAACGAATTTGGCAAATGAAGGTCTATATTCATATTGCATTTCTTGGAAGGAAGCAGTTCATCTCATGTCGGATGTTTGTCAGTTTTAGTTTTAGCTTGTTTATTGGCTTTGTCGTTATCTAAATTTAACAATACGTTGTGTATTAACTAGATATATTTCGTGTTAAGGAGATTTAAATTTGATTACGCCCGTTTTCTTTAAATATGATATGATTCAATGTAGAATTAGATATCTGAAAACAACTGCTCTAGTTAATCAATATATAAACAATGGCCTGCCATGTGCATACTTAACTTCACTGTGCCGTGAGGCCATACTGTCTGATATAGGGTGGAGTGTGAGAGTCACCAAGTCAAATTATATTGATCACGTATGTACGTATGATCACGGGGTATGATGAATGAGCACAATCAGTGAATGATCTATCCATGCGATAAGGTACACAATAACAGGTTAACTCATGCAACAGAGGGGTGTGATGAAGGGTAAGACACATGGAAGAGTACTCAGAACTCGAAACACCTGATGTATTATTTATTTATACATCTATTTTAGAAGTAAGAACTATATGTGTATATATCTTGCATTTGAGTGTTTATTGTCTAAAAGTAAATGACTAAATTTTCCTGATCAATATATAAATGTTTCTAAATTCGCCATTTAATTGTGGTAACATGCTGTCGTAATTTAGATAATGGCCAGGGAGACCATAGAAGCTAGATTTTTATATGTAAACAATCCCTTTGCATTTTAATGGGTTTTTTTAATTGAAGGCGTGTAATCAAATTGTTTCAGATCAGGAAATAATAACAGCGGTGAATAATTGACAGCTACTATGCCTTCCTTTAGATTGTACGTTATGCGTTAAATCTTGGCAACTGGTTCGGGATAGTTGCCATAACATTCAAGATTATTATATAAATGTCAAACAAATAGTACAGAGATGTTTCCAATGTGTTTGTATGGACGATTGTGAGTGTATATGTTCTGATCTGATTACGCTATTTTAAGAAAAAAAGACAAGCAATGCAGCAAACATTATTGGGGGCGAATACTCGAGAATGAACTATATGTACTATCATTGGCACATGTAGTGCACGTTCACAACCGCACTTATCTGACACATGTACACGTAGTACAAATTAACACCCACGCTTATCATGGTGGCTAGAACACATGTCGTATTGTCGTATGTGAATGCAATAAGTACCAAGTTATGACTGAGTGTGTAACATACATGAAGTAACCAAGGGCAAGGGTAAATAGCGATTGATATACAATGGAAGAGTATCTCAAGACATACATACATGTAATCAAGTGTACCATTTACATGTATAAAGTAGTACGATCATAGCCACATTGATGAGCTCAATATGATAATACTAGTTATATACGTCATTGTGTCGTGAAACTCTCTCACCTGGCTAAAATTAAAGTACATACTCTTGATTTTCTTCATGTTATTCATTACAGACATTGTTTATTATACTGCTGAGTATTTGATGAGTTCTATAACCGAAATTTAATGGAAAACGGAATAATTGCATAACTATGTTTGTCGGAAACTCGACTGATGTACGTTTGTAGTCTTTCACTGAAGTATTGTATTAAATAGTGAATATTAACTAAAAGCATTGCTAACATTACGTTGAATATTATTACTTTATATTGAAGATTATTGTGACAAGTGTATTGTCTGCTTGAGAAGCCCAACTCCCATTTATAAGTCGCGCTGAATTTTAATATAGTTTATCTGAAGTTATTATTTATAAGCGTTTGAAGCATTTCCAATTTAAAATGAAAACAATGAAATAGCATTGGAAGACGGACAAAAAATCATCACTACATGCAGTTGTGTAATATCACCACGCATACCTAAAAACACAAATTCGAGATTAAAAATATCTCATTGATGTAAACAGTTATATATGTGTACATTGTATGAGATATAGTGAATATAATGACATGTTTTGAGTTTTTTGAGCGTGAGAGGAATTATATGCGGCCAATGAGCGTGTAGTACATGGATCAACACATCAGAACATACAATTGAAAGTACTGATATAACTTAACTTACCGCTTCTTCTAATTATAGATGATTTAGCTGAAACATAAAATCAGTGATAAATTAATAGATAAGTAACAAACGAATCAGCAGAAGCACACTGAATATAAGTAAACCAGGTATATATTGGTACAGTGTATATATTTTTACAGATAAAATAGCTATAAATGTTTCTATGAACCAATAGTACAATGTACATCTAAATAAATGTATTAAACCGCTTATAAACTGATGCATGCATGTATATCAATTTCAATTTGTTTACAAAAATCCAATACTCTTTTTTTTCAAGAGAACTGGCATTTGATGCAAGAAGTGTTTTAAAATAATTTGTTTGTTTTCATAACAGCAGGTTTCTGACAACGTCACCTACGGCATAATCACCATAGTGCATGGCCATTAAGGGGAGATTACAACACAGGTAATCATTGAAAATACTATACAAATATTCTGTAGGACATATACATGCTTCTTTTACAATATGCTTGTAAATTAATCACCACAAATACTTCAACAATACTTATATTGCCATGTCTACTTTACATAACACGCGTTTGATAAAAAATATTATGCATGCAAGGTGCCATTATGCTTATTTCTACAAAACAAAAACAATCAAACATTTTCTAAATCTATGTGTTTGTGCTCTTCAATGGCAAAAGCATTTAAACTGAAATCAAACTTTCACTTAGCTCGGATTGGCAAAGAAATATTTCGGCCCTACATTTAATTGCAGTTAATAAACAACCGTTACTTTATAATTATTTGACACATTTATTTTTATTAATTTCATGTACACGTACCATATCATGCTTTTAAATATATATTACATTGTTTATTCAAATCAATAAATGTAAGCATTTCATAAACCTAATGATTATGTGCATGCATGACTGCCATGATTTATATAAATATTTCTATGAAAAGTATAAAACGAATGCAGCAACGACAAATCAATTCAGCTCAAATCATTCAATCACGACTTGGTCAAAGATACAATAATTCTGAAAATGAAAAAACAACAACATATTATTCAAAGGAATGAAAGGATTTTATAATACAAAAAGCAAGCATACACACTCGTTGCAAAGGAATTTTAGCAAACACATACGACAAAACTAGCCGATCACGCTTGCTTTTAAATATGCGTGATGTCTTTTTGTGTCAATTGTACAAAACTATAATAATTAAGTTCTTAGAATATGTTATTATGGTCTGTCTTTTGTTTTTCAATGCTGCACTTAAAAGGAGTTGTGCGAAGCAAGTGTGGTCGGCTTGGAAGATCACAATACGACTATAATCATTAGCTAGCACTTTGTTTCTCTTCGTTGTACTCCAAAACTTGTGTCCCTACGACGTAACAGTAAAGTTCACATTTTATTTTCACACTCAAGACATTAAAGTAGCAGCATGTTTGTACTTTAACCCTGAAATCAAAAATCGTTTTCATTAATCTGATCTAATAATATTTGTTTCACGTATAATTAATTGGCTTTCATTTGAGTGATGCACTGTCACCTTCGGTCTTAAATGCCGACCACCCTATGCTAGCGTCATGATTAAAGCCTCATTTTGATCTTAAATGGGGACTCATGGGATAGAGGATCACAAGTGAGGACGACATAAAACGGGTGATAAAATACAGGATGTTTACCACCGGGAGGATGGGTAGGATCTATCAGCTCCCCGTGCTTGTTGGGCTCTGTAATGACGCGGGAAGTCTCAAAATTAATTTCACCAATACAAAATAATTCAAAGTTAGGGAATATATTATGAACATTCCTAAAAATAGGAATACGTCTAAAAGAATATTTCTTGATAACATATATACATCAGATTGATAAAGTATCGGTATTTAGATGATATTTATTTTGTTTGGTAATTAATTTGATAAACAGTTTCTTTTAAAAAAAATAATACACAATTAATTTCGGCTATTACAATGAATATACTATATATTTTCATTATATGTATATAGTGATTATTTTTGTAATTAGTTTGAGAGGCGTTTTTTTCAAACTCAATACCCTATCCGGTAATAAGAATATAAAATATTCTTAAGACAAAGTTATTTTATTGGCATACTCTGCTTGAAATAAAGAAATCATTTTTAAACCTTCGTTACATTTAAAGCACAGTATGATTTGATCGGGTTATATTTTAATATTGACTTCATAATTGAAGTCTTGCATTCCCTTTATAAGGCACCA
Source organism: Chlamys rubida (assembly GCA_032359455.1). Lineage (NCBI taxonomy): Eukaryota > Metazoa > Mollusca > Bivalvia > Pectinida > Pectinidae > Chlamys > Chlamys rubida. The sequence continues at coordinate 9,695 of JAUMHH010176550.1, forward strand.
GTATTAAATCGTAAAGTATGCACATCATGAAATGAATAGAAATGAATAGAAAATAATACAACAACGGTGAAAGTATATCTCAAAAGCAATGAAAGTGGAAGAATATATGTATAAAATCATTCACAACCAATTCTCAGTATTTTGGTCCGATAAAAATGTCAAAACAGGATTTTCAAAAATAAGAAAGGGAAAAAAGTGCAAATAAATCTCTGTTGGCAATTTGGTTGGAATGGAAGAATTTTAGGGACGAGATGTACCTTCAGAATGGTGTTAAACAGACCCTTATTTTATAAGTCGAGTCTGCGTAACTTATGGTGCAATTTGTGTTCATGCAAACAGATCATGGCGACATAGTTCCACTCTTATTTACACCAACATGTTTGTCCTTCACATTTCGTCATGCACATACAGCACATGCTATTACTAAAATATAACCGACAGCGGTTCTAGGACACACACAACGTAATGTATACTAAAACTATAAAGAATGCACATCATAACTTTAATTTATCGTGACTCGACAGTGACGTTGAATAAAACACGGCATAACTTTATTATCCAACTGTACTTCTGCAACATAGGCACCATAACATACGTTTTTTGTTTTAACTTCATGAAATGTAGTGCAGCAGAAAAGTAAATGGTGTTCTGTCTCGAAAATGCCGTTTTTGTTTAGGGAGAAATTTACATTATATAAATTCTGTCGTACACAAACATTGTTGTTCGTCCAAACGAAATTACTGAGAGCTCGAAGTCTCCTGCATACACGAAAACACTTGCTATAATCTAATATATAAAATGTTTCACCACCATAGCTAGGCAAGAAGATCAACAGTCTTTCCCAGTTTCCCAGTAAACACAGTAATTAAATAACACTACATCTGGAGACAAGCAATTTCTCTGCTTTGTTTTTCTTTCACCAATTAAGCAGTATGTCCCCGGTTTGCAATGAAAACAACGACTTCAAAGAAATGTTTACAATTCTGCGTGCTGAACCTATGCTCTTGACCAACTGTTCGTAATACATTTCTGTGCCCTTGGTGGCGTCTTGTCTGTTTCCGTTTGTTACAGAACTTATCAGAGAGAACAATTTACGCCCGCTTTGCAAAGAAAAAAAAGTGGGATTCATCTAGTAATGGTATAACCGCCGGTGAGGGAGGACCCACCTGTCTGATACTACAAAGTCATTCATCAGGTTTCAAGGCAAGGCTTTCCGTTAACTAAGGAGGTACCGCTTGTTACCGCTCAGACCCTTACCCAAGACTGTTAACACAGATCACCATTCAGAGTACGATAGCAAAACCGTTGTGGGAATAAAAATTATATACCATCGTATAATGGAACATGTCTGTCGATTCAAGCGTGTTTACCATCACCGATAGCAATTACCTTAGAAATAACATTGGAAAAGAGAAATATAGTTGCATAAGTAGTAATCTACCTAAGAGTACGTCGGTGTCGTGATTTCTTTTATATAGTACCAGATTATATTATTACATAACAATTGCGCATCTTTACTCTAACGCCTACACATCAATAATCCATCAGTACATGTACTAAACTCATAAACCCGCTCTGCTATAGCGGAACACGCTACCTAATAGACATACCAATTGTATAATGACCACATCCTACATGCAAAGCAAGTTTCCAGATACCAATGAGCCGATATACAAGTAATACATGTGTATGACCTCCATGCATCTACAGGTATGGTACAACCATACTACATCTACCACAAGAGTTACACCCCTTTGAAAACGACATACTCACCACTGAGGACGTTGACAAGCGTACTTGTGATATGGAGGTCGGAAGTTCTACACACATATTTCCCAGCATCCTCCATTTTCACATTATTCACAGTTAATACACTGTATATTAATTTGTCTATTAACGACACAAATTTTGTTATAGTGATATGTTGGTCATTTCTATTTTGTATTATTTCATGTCCATCTTTAAACCAATCTAAATCGTCGTTAGGGAAGTCATCTGTCGTGGCGTTACACATGAGGTAGATTTTGTTGCCTATCTCTACGAACTCGGATCCGGTGATTAAAATTTCTGAAATGATACACAAAATGGCGGATAGTCGAATCGAAATGCCAAAAGACGTATTTATAAACTATGCTATGCTACGCTATTTTGCACTAAATATAAGTTACACAAACACATCGAAAAACACAGCATAACAAAAGAGGTAAGTCTTAAATGGACATTTCTTATAACAAACTTTGAGCTAATCCTCTTTTGTTTTCCAAAAACAAAACCCTTGTTTTGAGGTAATGACAACTGTGATAAGACATGCCACCAAATGTATTATGTACCACATATACAACATTGTACAATCAACATGAACAATAAATGATCCCATCTACCTATTGTATCTTCGTGATATTCACAGAAAACCTTTCTAAACATATATGTACCGTCCAAAATCATACATCATCTAGCGGAGTTGTCTCGTACATTTATCAGTAAAACAACATACATGTATATGTATATAAATGTAGCTCTTCCTTATATCTTTCGGATAACCGTTGTCGATATTCTACTCAGGCTGTACGAGAAATCCTTTTTTCATTACATGCTTTGCGGCTTGGGTAGTCATATTATATACTCGTTTATGATATGTGCAGGTTCTAGACAATGTCGGATTCGCTTACAGAAAGCAATTCCATTATACTCAAGGGAATCTATGTTTCCTGAGAAATATTTAAACGTCTAGAACAATGTCGTGCCGTCTTATTATTGAAACCACATTAGTCTTGGGAAAAAAGTACCCCTGTTGAAGATAAGAAACGCTGTACGGTCAGACAAGTGTCATGTTCAATCCTGATGTTGATTTAAAAGTCATAATGTACCATGCCATTTCACACACATAATCATACAATGGATATAGTCCTACTTAATAGGTTGTGGCATTGTAGAATTGAACCTTACTGGAAAATATATTGAACACCTCTCAAAACAAAGCCAGATGAATTATATCTTTCCAAGTTGCATGGTATCACTTTATATATACAAGTCCCTGCAGGTAGGGCGTAATAATTGTACCTGCTGCCCCATTGCATGATCGTAAGAGGCGACTAAATTTGGGATCTTATCTTTTTTCTTCTTTCTAAACAACTTTCTTCTTCCAAATGTCTCCCTTGACAATGCCTCACTTTTGGTCTTTTTAGTTGAGCGTTCGCCCCTGTGAGGAAGGTTTTGGGTTCTGTCCCCTGGCCGTGACATACCAGAGTCTGTAAAAAGGGTAGTTTTTACTCCTGCTTAACGCTCAGCAATTTAGGAGTGGGACGACTGGTTCGCCCATTGTCAGTATAATATGACCGGGTGGGGTGTCCTGCTGGGTGTCTTTGGCAGTATGTTTTAGTGAGGTAGCACTATAAAGACGGCATCAGCTCCGCGCTATCACAAGGAGACAAGCATGAATATATCGCAGTCTCCCAAAACACACAGCTGTTGATAGGACGTTAAATAATACTTAACCAAACCAAACGAATTCATATATACACTATATACACATGCAGTTACAGTAACCCCTGCTACTGTTACATGTATATTGTGCAGTTATTTTCATGGAAATTGTGTTTTCGTTTATCTCTTTAAAAGTTATAATAAACCAATGTATATGTTCTGCGAAAGTTTGAAAATACGAAGTAATCAAGCACCTATTTCCAAGGATATAAAGCCAGCTATTAAGCCGAAGAAAACAAAATGAAGAAAACATCAACTACACCGGCTGTTCGTTCCACGCATTACCAATAAGTGGTACTAAGCGTAAAATATGAACATTCAAATCAAAAGTTTTCGGAAACTATGAAGACACCCAACAACAAAGAAAAATACAAAGTGGAACATTTTTTCCCAAAGAAAAAGTTTTTAACCTCGAAATCTACCCACGATGAAATACAGTATTACCGCATTCTATCGAATTTGTTTTATAGGGTTTAACGTCCTATTTACAGCTAAAGTAATTGATGGACCAGTCTCTTTGTGTGTAATGTATGCATGCATGTGCGTATGTGTGTTGTAGTACACCGCCATTCACAGCTAGTGGTATTTGGAAATCCCTTTCCCACAGAATACTGTTAATGTATCTTGATGTCGCCTACACCTGAAATACGCTTGGTTTTCCAGTAAAATTGTTTACAGTCTAGCGTAGCAAAGAACTGGCCAAAATAAAACAACAAAGATGTTATTGTCAATAAAACCTCACTGTTTCTGTCTTCAAATCTTTATATCTTTCTATAGAATATTGTATACATGGCACGACATGCATAACTACGCTCTAGTAGTAGTTTGTTTATCGTATTTTCTAGTTTCGCTTTCACAACTATTTTATCAGGTATGTAAGGAATATTTGAAATAATCATTGCTCAAACATATTCATACACTTATGTATGCATTTTCCTGTATTGCATGGATTTATAAACTGTATAGATTGGTAACAAAATAAGCCCAGTTTCGCATTGAATGCAACATTGATTTTAGAAATGATATGGGTACGAGATCGAATTGGAAATTTGTGAGGGAAACCAGATGGACCACTTACTCTTGGAAAACACTTCCATCAGAATTTGTCCTTTGTTTTTACTGTGTAATAGTTACCATCGATTTGAGTTCAAATTACGGTTTTTTTGTCGATATTTTTATATATAGTTTATATTTACAGTATTGATACCTCAATTGTAAATTTCACATTCAGTCTTATATTGATATAAATGTGTATTTAACATAATAAAATTAAAGAAAAACGCTTTCCTCAGCTGGAAAAGACTGATCCACGAAATACTATATCTCTTTTGCCCTGTAATCAGGTAATCGTCTTTATATCACACTGTATCATTATTTTGGACACATTCCCTTATTGAAGAGAAGTAAAATTAAAATAGGTTTTTGTAAACCCTACGTAATATTTTTTTTATTTTACTTAGAACTATGTTTTATAAGAAAAACTACAATCGCAATCCCTTATCAATGGCGTGAGGGACAAACTTCAAAAATATACAACACAGTGGCATGACGTATGTATTTTACTACGACTGTATGAATAATAAAATATCATCACATGATTGTTATTGTATAAACTAACAAAAAATACATACGGAGAACGAAATAGATGACATTGTAAAGCATACTGTATTTGTCAATTATATTACTGTAACATATCTACATGTACAATCAATCAGCACGTTTCGTTTTAATGGGTTAAGCGTCATATTATGTTTATCTCCGCGTAGCACGGGTCTATATATCTATGCAGGAAAAAGGTTCCTTAGTTAAACATAGGACCAGCCTCTACTTTTGTTTATTTCTTCGTGGAAGTAATTTGTTTCGTTATGTATGACTTTTGTTTCGTTATGTATGAGTTAAAGTATCAATATTACTTCGACCAATGGTAATTCACTGTTGCATGAAATATGTTAAATAAACGTTGCCAAAAAAACATATTTGTATATTCTAATTTTTTCGTTTAGGGATTTTTTTCTGCGCCGAATAATATTCTTTTTTATTAAGTTTTTCTCCTCTCATGATCATAAGAATAATAGCAAATATCTCTCTTTATATCTTTCTTTAAATGCAAAAGTGTATCATAGACAAGCGAGTTTTCCTTTAAGTATGATTTTCGTAAAGATACCCGTTACAGAGTATGTTTCATTACTGAAGCAAATTAGTTACAACTATTTCTATTCAAATATAAGCATGTATTGGAATAAGCACTATAAGAAAAGTAATTCGATAAGTAGATTTTGGCCTTACTGCCCTTGATAGACTCGTTTGTCGTTGATAAAGTTATCAATAGCTGGATAGTCATTACGATAATTACAGCACCAATAGAAGCCATATTCATGAAATATAATGTTATTATGTAAGTGACTTAAACACCGGTTATAAATGCAATCTGCAGATGGATCTGTGGCAATTTCTAACATGCATTCAGAAATCGTTATCTAAGTGTTCCGTTGGAGCGGTCACTAGCAATAAAACATATCCGCAGACCGTTCAACAAAACGGTGTTAAGTTTTCTTTAACAGGCAAAGTGAATTAATCTTTGGCCCTCACCACATTAGCAGACGGCTACGTAATTGCTGCACTAGACAGAACCGATAACATCAGGGGATAATCGTCCTTGTCCATTACCAGAGCAGTACACAGTTGTCGTTCCGAATCAGCCACAGTACTTATCGAATATATACAACCATTACCTTAAAGTTGTATCGACAATTTCTCTGGTCGCACTCAAGGAGCCGGTATCGCTATCGGTGGTTTATTTGTGACGAAATGCATTGGATGATTTACTGATATGATCAATATGACATCAAACAATAAAAACCTGCTGCTTTAGTATGTGCGAACATATGAGTATGTGTTTGTCCGTAACAATGTGTGACACATTGCTTTGGTGGATCCTCTCTTACAATTAAATATACTCTCATGACAGGACATACTTCAACATGTATGTGTACCTAATAGATTGGTCTCTCGTTTTTGTTTTTGATTGAGGTTAACTGCCTGTTGTGAGGATGTTAAATCCCTATAGAAAATATCAGAAATGTCTTCCTCGCAAAAAGCCATATGCACTTGAGGGTCGTCATACAGTACGCCATCGCCATAACATGTGTAGAACACCTTAATGGGCCCCATTCTTTACTACCCATTACATGCATCCCCTTGAAGTGCCTCATACACAAGCCTTCCATGACATATACACGACTTGACCGCCAAGATTATATCTGTGAAATTGGTATGATTGAACAATTTCTTGCGAACATGTATTGTTTGATTTGGCCTAACAAACCTTGTCCTAGAATATATCACGTCTTGAATAGTCATCCTACGTTTCTTTTTCAAACCGTCTTACATGTTAAACTTGCGTCCTACACTGCTATGCTACTTTTAATTAAACTCGTATATCGATTTTCAATACACAAAGGAGGGGTACCCATTTTGGCCTCTTGGAGGCTATCGCCGATAACATTTTATTTTGGCTAAGTAAATGTAAACCTTGCCGTCATGAAATGTCATAAGATTTAGGTCATCATGATATAAGTAGGAGTAAATTGTGGGACCAAAATAACAAATGACCTCTATTTGTCAAAGAAAAATGTTTTAAAATTTCTTCATAATTTTGATATATTGTGTAACACTTAGGCTACAAATGATAAAAATGACTGAAACACCTGGTACTTAGCTGCGAGCGGGGTTGAGAGTGTACTTTCATCACACCTTTTTTTAATTTGTATTCATCATTGCTTTGGCACAAAGGCAAGATAATAACTGTTATTATTATTTGATAACTCATTTGATTTTCAGACATGTTATTCCACATTAAAGTAATTTCATCTGAATACATCTGTCCATACTTTTTATACACAACAGGTCAGTGTTCCTTGCTACCTTACTGGAATTAAAACATGAAATTGTCTTCCAATGCTTTCATCAAGTTGAGAGCCATCTACAGTAGAATATATATAATCGAAATAAATGTTGTATGCACATAAAATTAGTATATTCTTCTATAGTTTCGATTGCTATTTTGGCTAACATAATTGGATGTGTGGCGGTCCTTATATCTTTTAGTAGAATTCATTATGTACTTGCTTCATAGTCCAGCTTTAGTTGAGCTATAATAGTAATATATTTATCCTTTTGTACAGTGTAAAGCAGTTAGCTATGATAAGCAAGCGATTTGCTACTGTTATATGTACTTCAATGTAAGGCCAATTACCAGTTGAAAGCGAAAAACTACTTACTGGACTATGAGACAGGAACATTATAGGTATGTAAACATGCTACAGACATGTATAAAAACCTCTACCCAAATCAATACATGTATGTTTGGTGTGTGTCGGGGGTGGTTATACATCCCATAATGTTAGCCAAAATATCAATCAAAATTATCAAATAATATAGCAATTTTATGTGCACCCATTTATTTCAATCAGGTATCATTGCAATAAAGCCATATTTGTTATAATGTTCTGCGCAATCATATCGGTAGCTATCGTGATCGATTCAGTCATATTATTTAGTTATTCATCATTAACACTCAAATATGATATAAACTACATTTCATTACAATTTACAACATGGCTACATGTATAAGTCGTACTTTTAACGTACAAGTTGGTCGTTGAAATAAATGAGTTTTATATATACCGGATAAAGAGTTTTAAAATATGCAGGACGAGAAAAACAAACTCTTCTGAGTGCAACACGTTACTGATGACACGACAACGGAGTTGTCTCCCCAGAGAGCCTTCTCTTACAAATGAAATTTGGTTCCCCCTAGACCCCGGATGTCCGCCACTATAAATCTTTGTCTCTTTGGCGAGTACTGGTATTCTAGGTTAGAGTGTTAAAAGCACTTTCTTCACACTCTGTTAAACTCTCCTTTTTTCCCTTGACAAGGCAACAGAATAACACTTTCCTGATTACATTTGCTTTGCCAGAATATAATCGAATCAGTTTTAGATTTATAAATTCAAGTTGATTATATGTCAGTATTGATATCGAAATTTAAATGATTTATATTAATTCTGGGAGAGAATGCAAATTCGTTGATTTAAAGAAATGTACGTATTTCAGCGATCAAAGAAGAACAAAGTCATGTCTGCACAACCCCTGGTGTTAAATGGACATCAGGTAATTCAGAGTTGTTCATACTCACTAGAGTTAACGCAAATACCTATAATTACTCGACCTATTTCTTATAATAAAATAAATATATCAGACCGATTGATTAAGTCAGACTAGCTGACACCATTCTGAGGTTTCTTAGTGTTCAGGAAAGTTAATGTTACTTGTATAAACGAATACAACGTACGTTGCTTAAATAGAAAACAAAATAGAAAAAAACTAAACAATGGGATACAACACATACGGAAAAATAAAAATATGTTTTCACTTCACAAATATCCCAAACTAATGATTCGTTTTCTGAGTTGTTTCAGATATTTCTGTCATATTTTCATCCATGTATCTATGTTTATTCGTTATATATTGACCAGATGGATCAAATTTGACTTAAGATAATGAAATTTAAAGTGTAACTTCCGATCAATACGCTTAGCAAATTCAGATACTATATTGTAATATTCAAGAGCTTATTGGCAACCTTTCCAATCATATCAGACTTGAATTAACATGTCAAGCAAATCATATATCATTTTGGGAATATTATAAGAACAATTTTGTAATTTCCTTTATACTTCAAATCGTAACTGTCAGGGTAAAATATATTCTGAAATGGGGAAAGCATGATATAATCATTGTATTTAAAGGTTATTTTATAACTGATAATGAAGCGAAACACATGCGGAAAGGATTTTTAAAAACAAACAAAAGTGTTATGAATTAACTTAAATTTGTCAATCATAATAAGAGCAATGTCACATGAAACGGAAATATGGATAATGGTTACGAGAAAAACGGGTAGTATGATATGTATCGTATTTATATAAAGTTTGTTTACAGGCAGGATAAGTACTCACTTGGTTTAGGTGTCGGCTTTGGACTCGTTGCTGGTGGTTCTGAAATGAAAGACAATAAACATATCAATCTACCTGTGTGGTAATGTGTATATAACTATTTCCATGAAAACATGTTATTTATGCATTTCATTAGCGTCAATTTAATACAAAAATAATAATGATATTTTTTTTTCAGATAAGAACTTCAATTGTTATACATGTTATTGTCTATACACCTGTATTTATGCTTTCCTGGTCAATTTACAATTACAACTTACAAAATAGGTATCAATACAACATTATCATGTTCATTAACATGTATGATTTCTACAGTCCATGTTGATTTCAAGTCGGTATACTGTGAGAAACACTTTCAATGAACAAACAACTACAACAGCAGCAGTGTCAGCGAACTTGGATATCAACGGATATCGTTTTCTTACACATAACAACGGAATTAACGATAAACGGAAATAATTTCTAATCTCGGATCTCTTTGTACAAGTTTAGTGGCCATAAAGTTAGGCGGAATGAGCTATTGTAACATGAACGCCGGAAGTTCGATTGTCTCCCTCGCGTGTGTGGTAACGATGCAACTCCCAGGGCGACCAGCGAGGGACAATTTAAATTCCGCTATCTCTTCCTATAACATCGACATTTCGAAATGTACAATTGGAATCAACACAAAACACATGGTACCTAATGATAATAGAAAAACAAATTCCTACAAAAACACTAACAATCAAACACGACATAAAACGGTACAGAAACACAGAGCACCAATCCAAAATACACAGAACACTGAAACAGTAAACCAATCCAAAATACACTGAACACTGAAACAGTAAACCAATCCAAAATACACTGAACACTGACACAGTACACCAATCCAAACAATACACTGAACACTGACACAGTACATCAATCCAAAAAATACACAGAACACTGACAAACTCCATCAATGCAAAATACACAGATCTCTGATACACTACATCAATCCAAAATACACAGATCACTGATACACTCCATCAATCCAAAAGACACAGAACACTGGCACACTTCATCAATGCAAAAGACACAGAAAACATACAACATACATGGTACCAAAAAAGCAGAACAATGGAGTAATACATGATACCAAAAGAAACAGAACACTGGCACGCTACACCGATCCAAAGGACATAGAACAAACCCAAAAGAATTGAATACTACAGAGTATCAAAAACGAAAAACAGAACAAATCATGGTACCAAAATGTACAGTTATGACAAAAATACCAAATGCTTCACAATACTTGGTTAAGACACTGAGAGAACACACCACTATACCAAAATACAATGAACCAAAATTAGGGAGTGGCTTAACCATGTCTATTGCACAAATGCCTATGGTCAGGTTTGGGTGATTTTGTTTTCGTTCAACCCCTTCAGTATGAGGATTTGGGAAATAATATACCTGCTGGAACCAATTGCATGGTGTAAAGTGGGAACCTCCTGCAGAATTTGAAGGAGAAAAGCGACCCAAAATAAACTGCTGCAACATTCGGGATCTTTATATATTTGTTTAACTTATAGAGCACGGATTTCCTCTCGAAGCGTTTTGCTTAGCAATATCTCAAATTTTGCGTCAGTGTTCAACAATCGCCTAAATAGAAACGGCAAAAGGTTCTGTCACCAGACGGGGACATACGAAAGTCCTTTAAATGCTAGTTGTTATTTCTTGCTGCACGTTCAGCATTAAGGTAATCGCTACAACTGTTAAGCCGGATACCAGTTTTACGTGACTGTGTGCAACACTGTGTATGCTACCTTGGCATGATGTTTCTGCGAGGTAACATTATAAAAAACAAAAAGAGGCAAATACACTAATGCATTACAAACATCGAGGCACGTCCTTAAATTAGCATAGCTGTTAATAGGCCGTCAAATCCAATCAAACTATTAACTTTACTATTAACTACGTGTAACATGAACGAAAGCATAAAGCCTCTGTATAACTGTGTACTGTTTAAACAGGAAAAAATCAAATGTCGTTGTACTGATATAATGGTTTTTAAATGAAGGCACATTTGCTGTAAAAAGACATGCATTTCTAACAGCAATTGTCGTTTTGTGCTCTGAATTATACATGTGCTAATCTAACTCAGGTACCAACTGTCGACTGCGGCTTCCCGGAGGTGTGCAATTTACAGGTTGTGGATCGATTAATTAAGGAAACAACAATATGTTTTGTCTTTCTTAATGGGTTGTAACAAACAGGCGTATTAAAGTACGTGTACAACGCATAATGAAGAAAAAATATACCGCATTGCATTACACTAAAACAAGACATTGTAAGAGAAGGCGGTTAGATTCAAAACTAAACAAACTGAAAACAAGTTATCATGTATGTGTAAACATCTATATTTCTACTGAGGAGTACAGCACTGAACCTGTACAGATCTTATTGCAGAATTGCAAAACCATGCACTGCCTGAATATGTGCCGACATATTCAGTCGAATACAGTGAAAATCTTCCGAGATAAAGCAAATACCTAACAAATTTAGATAATGACAAGCATAAAAAAAAAACTTTTATTTTTTTTTTTATTTTTTTTAAAAACACGATGTTTGCACTTGTTTATATACAGTGTAGAATACGCGAGCTAACAACTCTGGACATTTGTTGTTACACCGTTCCTTAACCACGTTTTATATACATCAGTAAGCTACGTGTACATTAACGTGTCTATGCCTGTGATCCCGGACCCTTTAAGTATCCATACACCGCCCTGTCTCGTGGCTTGGGATGATGTACACGCCAATACCACGTCACACTGCTACATCGACGAAGGACGTTTCCTTAACATGTCTTGTACAGTAGACAAACAAAATCGTACAAAACATTGTATTGTTTTAACTTTAGCAAAATTGCATTAATCATAACGTTGGGAAGTGCGATTAAAGCCAAAGTGTCAACACATTAAGATGCAACCAGAGCTGTCAATTTATTGGCATCTGGCCAGGACGTTCTTACCGAATCCAGGACAGTTACTGTGTTACCGTTCTAAGACAAAGTGAGATATCATAAAACCATGACAGACAAAGGTACATTTAATTATAAAATGATGTAGTGGTTTCCACCAAACCATTATTTAACGGACATGAACGATGAGCCTTTTCGGCAGAAAAATCTCGCTACATGTTATTGAAAGATCAGTAGGCACTTTCATTCAGAATATCGTGAAACAATCTTCTTAAGAAAAAGCAGTGAGTATCAGTGCCTTATAAACGTTTTGTGGAAATATTTTGGACACCACGCTACATTTTGCCGAAACATTATCCGCTATTATTTGAATGTGTGTATTTGTAGTTTTTATATTTAAATCTATACACTGCTTTTTGTTGTGGTTCTATTGGAAGTGAAAACCGTTCTTACATGAAAATAAGCCACAATCACCAATTCGGAGTCTGCCACAAGCTTCACTTGACAGTAAGTCAATAGAGAATGCTATATTTAGTATATAGAAATACCTTACCTGATTTAGATACTTGCTTGTGTCGGATTAGTGAACCCTTATCTAACACACCAATATATTTATCCTGCGGCTAGATAACAATATTATGGACTTAGAAAGGATCCGTAATGGTGATAAGTTTCGCAAAAGTCATTTCCGCTTTGACGTTTTATACTTCTTCCAGAGCGATGCTACATAATTGTAGTTTTACATGTAAGTATGAGGTTAATGTCAACCGTTATGGTTTTAGGTATAAGGTAAATGTCAACATGCATAGTGGTGTTAGGTATAAGGTAAATGTTCACTAGTGTGGTACAAGTATGACGTAGCTACATGTATAAGGTAAATGTCAACCACCATGGTGTTACATTTTGTAGGTATAAGGTAAATATTTACTAGTGAAGTACATGTATGACGTAGGTATTACATTGTAGGTAAATATCCATCAAACCTATGTTAAGTCTGAGGTAAATGTCAACCTGCTGTAATAATGGTATATAAGATTAATTTCTACCCGTGTGCATGTATACAGTAAATATCTTCCAGTGTGGTGTTAGGGATACGATATCAGTTATCTGATTTGAGTTTTGGAATATGATAATGCAATTCGTGAGATATTAGGTAAAAGGTAAATATCAAAAAGCTTGATGATAGATATAAAAGAACTGTTAAGTAACACCTAAAATAGAATGAATACATGCACGACGGAACTCAAGACATGTCCCCATCCACTTCATATGACCGAGCACATATTTCTTCTGGTAACGCAGCGGCTATAACATCACAGATTACAAATTAATAACACTAGCTTGCGTGAGACAAATGCTCTCAAACACCTACTGGGTCTCTTTCACGACTATCAAGTATATCGTAGTTGTGCGATACTGAGGCGGTCCATTGCCATTAAACTGTAGAAGTTTGGAAGATGGTCAAAGATGCTTTCCACTTTGAATAAATCCCTGCCGTAAAGAAAACTAGACGCCTGCTCACACGGAGCCCTCACTTTGGACCACAGCCATTGATTAATAGTCAGCAGAAACCGAGAAACACGCGACTAAGGTTTGCCCCCGAGGAGATCTGGCACAGTGTTCGGTCATATCGACGCTTGAAACTGCGTATTATATATCGGGTTTTCGTTTCAAATTGTCTAAAACATTTCGAAAGTGTAATTTAAATAATCATTTGCGCGTCCGTTGTCTGTCTAGTGTATTGGTTTCAATGCCTTATGCGCATTGGGCCAATGCTCACTTCCAGAAAGGCAACAGTGAAAACAATGTAACGTGACATGACAGAATGCAACGTTTGAGGCATAAAAAAACAAAACGTGTAGTTTTTGAAGCATTTATACTTTTAACATTTTCGTTTTTGGCAAAGTTGTACGGTAAACATCAATAACCTGCTTTGATACATTACGGTATACATATACTCGTAAAACTTAGGGGAATAGTGATGACAATACTTATTATGGAACAAGTACATACGTGAATGTTTGTACAGTAGCACAGAACACTGCAAAATATGGAGTGGTACCTAATTTGAGCAAATATCTTTGAACAATATGAATTTTATAGCACCGTTATTTTTATTTTTCATATTCTCATTTACAGCATATACGAATAAAAGGGCTGGATGCATAGAGCTCATGTTTGGTTTAAGTCTGTGTACAAGAACCACAATGAATTTAATACAGGTACATGATTTCAAGGTACAGAACAAAACATCTTTATGTATCGATAATGGTAGCAAACTATTTTGTTAGATTTGTTCTGGTCACATGAAGACGGAGGGAACACTGTCAAAAAAAAAGAGGGGAGGAGTTTGAAAAGAAAAAATGTAGATTCCAAGTGCTGCGATTGAGGTGGAAAATCGATCTTGGTTTCTTTAACGCCCCTTTGCATATCACCTAGAAGAAACCCGCCCTGTTTATAGGTGCCCGCTTTAGTCGCCTCTGATGATAACATGAATTGGTATGCCGTAGACCTATTCTTTACCCGAACCTGCAAAGTTTTGTAACAGTTGTATGCAAACAGTGGTGTAAACTAGTATATATACATATAGGATGCAATGAACTTAAACAGCTCCCGTACGAACTGGCGATAAAATAGTTTAGCGCTTTGGCAAACTGTAAAATAATTAAAAAATGAAAGCAATGCACGTGCAAAATTTCGACATTATCCAACACGAATTGAACAAGTTATTGAAGGATTGAATCTTGCTTTGGTCGATTACATGGGGTAATGAATTGAGTTGGTCTTGAAACAAATTTAACATGAACTAATTTGTTTCAAGACCAACAGAATTCATCACCCCATGAAATCGACCAAAGCAAGATTCAAATCTTATATTTCAATCAATGTGTTTTTTTCAATAATTGAAACTTGTGA
Organism: Chlamys rubida; assembly: GCA_032359455.1. NCBI lineage: Eukaryota > Metazoa > Mollusca > Bivalvia > Pectinida > Pectinidae > Chlamys > Chlamys rubida. Next base: position 25,058 of record JAUMHH010176550.1, read on the forward strand.
AGTCCATTTTGATAGTTTGTTCCAGGTTCTGGAGTTTGTGCAAGTCTACGTATTAACGTAATGTAAAAAAATATAGTCCGTCATTGAAGATGATGTACGTTGATAGTTCAATACAGCCAAATTATGTAGAAACAAACCACAAAGTCATATTATAAATGTCATATTGAATTTTTGTTGACGAATTCATCAGATATCAAATTTTCTGATGTGTGATCGCGGAAGAATAATGTCTAGACGCGGTGCGCAGGCTCAACTGCGAGTATACGGCAGCCATCTTTTTACTAGCTCGAAGTGGTGAGCAGCTAAATTTCCAGGTTCTACATCTTTTGGAATGTGAAGCTGCAGTATTTGAATGTCGAATCAGATAGGAAACCAGACGTGACTTGAAAGGACGAAACAACTTGATATGGCAGTTGGCTATTCAACTACATTTCAGATAAAACGGGACCACATGGATCTACGTTGTTTTCGATTTGAATCGGGAGTTGATACTGACACAAGAATGGGTAGCTGGATGGGGACTCTCTAGGGCTGTACATGACTTGTCACTACCGCTAGCAACCGTGAGCTGATAATATTTTGCTTATAGATCGTTTTTGTTTGTTTGAATAATTTCTTATGTATTGTCAATTAAAATGTAAAATCTCATCAAGTGGTCTCTTTGTTTAATCAAGTCAATATAGTTATCTCCCTTCGCAAAGTCCTACGCACAGGCAACGTTAACCAGGTCACATCCATCGGCAAATGAAACAGGCTACATTTCGAAGATGCATTGAGTCCAACTTGAGTAGAAATTGAAATATTCATTATTGAATGGTATGCCCTCATGACTAATGGCTTCTTTTCATTGCTTAAATGAAGGTTGAGACTTAACGCCTCTTTATCAAAGCACGGTGTTTTTTACCCATACTGCCAAAGCAGATACATTGTACCTACAGAACTGTGCATGAAAGGCACATCTTCAGTCACAATGTCAACTGTTTGCATGTGAGTATACAAATTCAAGAATGGTAAAGTTAAAATCAAAGAGGACACACGGTCAGACAGGCCAGTTGTTGCAGCATCAAAGAAGAACATTGCTGATGTTAAAGCAATATTCAAGGACGATGTTTGGCACACATCATATTTTTACAACGGCTTGAAACTAAAGAAGCTCAGAGCCCGATGGATCCCCCTTTCGCCGACATCTCACCAAAAGTCTAAACGTTTGAAATGCGCTACAATATACCGCGCAAAGAAGGGGACACTATCACTGCCAAGCTTTTTAGAGACGAAGTTCTGAAGTCTGTCAAATTTTCTACATGAAAATAATTGAATGGCATCGAGTTAATTCACGACAATGCTTCATCCTACAAAAGCGATAGTGTACAGGTGTGTTTGTAGCAGGAGAAAGGAGTACTGTTTGCCAAGCACACTATTCACACGATTTAAGTCCCTGTGACTTCCTCCTGTTTATCTTACTACCAAGAACGCTCTCTTGGAAACGCCTCTAGGTGTGCTCTTGATCGTGGAACCTTTCAGTGTTTTACAAGTATACCGAGGGGAGACAACCGTGCAGCGTTTACGTAATGGACAGCGCGATTGTAAAAGTGCGTATCTGCTAAGGGGGGATACTTCGAAGGATTGTAGTAGAAAGTTATTTACATCATACATGTGATTCCTGACACTAGTGACAAAATGTATTGTATGACCCTCGTATTATTGAACACTTCTAGTTTGAAAAAAGAAACATTTATAAAAAATCATTTGAAACGTACCTATTACTGTTAAGAAAACAACTCGTCGTATATTTCGTTCTCGCGAGCTGACTTGACATTCGTAAAGGCCTGCGTCTTTTCGACTGACGTTTTTGATGTATAAATCCCACTGAACTCTGTAGTCTATATAGTTGACGTGATACCGATCGTCTGCCACAAACACAGTGTTGCCTATTGATAGTGGGTTGGGATCTGCCGTCCGGCGCCAGATCACCTGCAATGTAAAGAAAAAATGTATATAAGGAGAAATAGAACCATAAATGCCTTTCTAACACAGTCGAAGTCAACGCAACCTCAGTAGCATGTAAGCTCAGTACGACAGTATCTGATAGATCCATACTATAACTCAGATTTAGAAACGATTCCATCTACAAAAAAGACAGTATGCCGTTTCTTTATGACCATCATGATGTAGATGACAATCGTATGTTATATTTTTATTCCAGCAAGGTTATGTAGAAATTGATACGAATAGAAAACAACCAACAGAAACAATCAGGATATTAAATGAAAAGAACGAAAGCATATAGTTAGATTAAAGCCTCTTCGATGAAATACATGGATAAATGGTTTATTTACTTTATCAATAGGAAGCATTTATCATGAACATCCTGATTTTGACAGCATTGTTACACATGTATTCTAAAGACGGAGCACGTTATTACATGTATCTCGCTAATTAATATAATACATTTTACGACTTCGGAACTGAGGTCATCACGATTGTCATAGAGATTGGCAGTGGCATGAGTATAAGGTAAATGTGAAGTTCTGAAGCTAAATGATAAATTGTATCGTTGAATATATAATTGAAAGTTTTGGAAGATAAATGAGATGCAAGAAGTCCTCGACATCGTTCTTTTTCCATGATAAATATAATCTATTATAATTTCTTCTATAATTACCTTATGTTTATTTTGTCTTGCCTTTATAATACAACTTGACAAAAATTATCTCATGTTTATTTGTTACATGATTTTTAAACACCTAACACATAATAACATAATGCAAGTCTTTGACAAACGATAGAGCAGTATGTGAGCGAAGGTTTTCCTAAAACAGAATATCGTAATTTGAGAAGGCAGCGGTGACGTAGGGATGACACAATGTAGAACGAAATGATAGCAACACAATTTGCAAAAAAAACAAACCAGGTATTTTAGGGCAAAAAGAATTGAACAAAGGTTCTGTTTGAGCTTGAAAAGGGCACAACCATCATCCGAAAGCCAATGTTAAATGTCAAAACAACAAGACGTATAAGGGTAGGTTTTTAAGCTGATTAAGCAGTCTTTCTTTCGTTCTAAATTTACGACACTTCTATCAAGGTTGTTGCCGACTAATTATAAGTAATTGCTTGTCAACCGTAAGCATGGCAGACGTACACTGTATGCGTGTGATTTAGATGACTGGGACCTAACATCTTTAATGATATATCCAATGGTACCAGTGGTCTTTTAAAACCTTACGTGACATTGTGTATTTCCGGATGATATTTCATGATTATACATGTATGTATACATGTGCAATTGTATTTTGCAGTGTGGTACTGCATTATTATTGCCTGTGTCAACGATCCAATTTAACTCGATTGGGTTTTATAAGCACCAGAGACTCTCACCTTCACTTTCAAATGTTATACATGTATGCAATTACATAGAGAATAAAAATAGCAGTTACTTCACTTATTGAGTTTATATGTCAACATTGAATCTCCACCACAGAAGTTGTTCTAAGCAGCAACATGCAACCTGTTGAACTTCAGATCAAGTGCCCGTGTTTCCAACCGGTGCGGCTTAAATCTACATTTGCTGTTGAAATCATGGCATGTTTTAAATTTGCAAGTATCGGAAATTCAGTAATATGTGTCAGGGCCGTATTGCATAGATCTTTCCCTGAATTCATCCCATAGAGGTGCAGATTATCCATTGTGTACGTTTTCTAAATTATACAAAGAGGCCATCAGGGCCATATTGAAAATTAGATTTATATTTAGATTTATATCTTAATAAGTTACCCTGTATAAATAAAGATGTTTTTATTACTAATATTAGTATAGTAATGCAGAAATCTTTACAGAGCTTCTGATTCTTTCCATCTGGTTTTAGTAGCTGTTATTGCCTTCTCAAATAAACATTTCTCATATTTTACCTTTCTACTTTACCATCATATCAAGTAGATCCGTTTGATTTCTGTTAGCAAATCAGTATTTCTGGTTGAATTTCGTGCTCTGATAGATATTATTTTCGGCATTTTAATTGACCTTCCATTAAATAACCAAAAATATAAATAATAAAAAAAAAAAACGGCATTGTTTTTGAGACATTTTAATTACCTTCTCACAGTTTTAAGTACAAAGTTAAATCCTCCGCCACGGCAGTAGCTTTGCCTCATAGAGTAAAGTTTGCAATTCGCTGAACATCACAGCATGTGATGGACACATGAACTAAACGAAACTCACTTGTAATTTAGAGACAAAAATAGTCTGTCGAATGCCATTTTCTGTTTTCTTCGTAATTAACTAACAGCGTGTTTGTCAATTTCATCCTTACGTGCCGCCAATATCAGATTCTGTCACGTGACAACAAGAAAACAGATTGTTTCCTCTAGGCAAGAGTACAAATCGTTGTTATCCCTGGATAACCCTGTTGGTCAATATTATTTTCATCGTATATATTTGTTATTGCAAAGCAAGTATAAAACATGAAATTGTTTCATCCCAAATGATATATGAATACGCCTGGTGCATGTTAAATTAATACAGAACACACTTTATTGTTGTAGCTTTTTGTATCGTCCTGAAGGTTAGATTATTATAGCGTTCCTAGCAATAATTTCTATTAAGCAAGCAAAAATGTCATATTGAAAATATCAAACTCATGATGTCTGGTAAACAGCAGGTTGCAGGGAAATATTTGATGTCATTTGAGCGGACCCGGGTTTTGAAATATTGATTAGAGGAATAAACAGGCGTGTATAAGATCAATGCCTGACTATCCATTTCATACTCAGATTAATCTATTTTTTTGTAAAAAGCAATTTTAACTATCCTCGAGAATTTGCAATCAAGAATACCATACTCAGATATTTGTACTTGAGTTACTACATATCTATGCCCTGTCCTATTTGATATGTATTTGATTGTGGTTTAACGTCCTAGAAATAGGTAATGCGAGTACCAAACAGAAAGTTTAGGAAAGTGAGAAGAATATAAAAAGATGAAAAGTATAGATCACAAGTGTTTCAAGAAGGGCAATACATCAGTTATTGTTTTCTTCAATGTGACAACATCGGTTAACACACATGATCCCCGATACTGCAGTGGGTACAACGTCTATCGTCTCGTACTATAACATACAATTGAATACAGAAATCGTTTTTCCCCGACCATACAGGGGCAAACTATTAGCTAGCCGTAATTCTGAGTAGTGTACATGTACAATAAAGCCTTTCTATGTATCTGAATCCCGTTTCAACCTGAGAGGATGCAATCTACGATGTCAACTGTAACTAATGTGTGAACTCTTTGCAGAATCTGGGATTTGTTTATATGCGCTCTACCTAGTGACACTAAAGCCAGAAAAACGAGTCTACTGTCGCTTTGTTACATTTATTATGTGTATAGTTTTTGTCTACTTCCTAACAAGTGGTTTTTGTTTCCTAGCGCCTTGTTTGACGATGCATCATGTTTTGCATTCGTCTTGAAAGTTCGCCCATACCTTACAATCCCTACACTTGCCTTACACATTGTAGCTGTTATAATGGTGTGAAAGTGTGCAGACTATGCCTTATCGGTCAACCGTCAAAAGTATTTTTCAAAGGAGGTGGGGTCCACAAATGGCCTGTTTCCCTCGGCCTGCGTCCTCGAGAAGCAATTCATCCGGTGGTTTCAAACTTTCTTGGACAATTATTTTGACAATTTACTGACAGGGCCTAAAACAACTGATTTATTCCTTAACTAACAAGACCAATAAAAAAACAAACATTTCGTGTCAGTACGTATTTACAGATATTACCGCCCACTTTATAATGTTACTTGTGCCCACCGATATGCGGTTTTCTATGTACTGCAACAAAGCTTCAATTGTGAGTATCTTTAAATCTTTCTCTCATTTAGGCCTTATGATTGCGGCGACAGAAATAACCCTGCATTCTTCACTAAGGTCATCAAGATGTTTGAAAATAAAGTGCGTTCGAGTAGATCGCACGTGACCAGTAAATCAGTTGATTGGTAGCAACCACGAGTTATCACGTGACCAGTCAACAGTCGGACGGTAGCAAACACTAGTTTATCACGTTGGCAGTTAACGGTCGTAGAGTAGGGGAAAGAAGCGTATACAATTTTAGTAATTTAATGAGGAAACCAGTCAAACCGGCCTATTTGGGATAGTGAGTCTTCTGGTTTAGCCATTGTCAGGATGATGTGACCGGGTGGAATACTGTGATGTATGCTTTACGCATATTGGTTCAGTGAGGAAGCCCTCTAAAGTCGGCATCAGATATGCGCTATTGCAAGGAGACAAATGTACCCACATGCCGCCCACCCCCAGCACACAACTATTCATTACACATATTGAGACAAGTCCTTAAATGTCCTTAGCTGATGGTAAGACGCTAAATGCAATAATACCAAATCAGACCATTGTTCCCATTTTATGTTGCTCTCCGACAAAATGATTCATAACAAAGAAGCATTTAAATACGCGATGTATTGGTAATTTCTCCCGCCAATACTGACACAAGCTCGATATGTTTGTTGACTTGGAGGAATGGTCGAATAAATCGTGGCAACGGCCAACGCTGTGTTGACAATTATCGCCTAAATTCTAAGCTGATCATATCGACAACGGTTGTCAGTTTCTACGAAGAATTATGTTGAAATGTAAAATGCATGTTTTTACGATGCTGGGAAATCCAAGCATATGAAATGTTTTGTTCAGGGTTTATAATTCAGTTACACCCTTTCCATAATTATTTTAAAGTAATCAATTAAAGCAAATTCACGAAATGTATATTTTTAATCAATAAATACATTAAATTCGGCATACACTATATGGCAATTATACCACGGAACGGGACTTGACTTAAGTGCGTCAGGTGCGTCTTAGCACAATAACATAGCTCTATAACAGATTAAAAGGTTGATCCGCTATATAAATGTTGTATTATTAATGTATGTAAGACATCTGATGACCTACATACGTTCCATGATATAACTGGATTTGTTTGTTTGTTTGATTTAGTTTAACGTCCTATTAACAGCTAAGGTCATTTAAGGACGGCCTCCCCTGTGTGCAA